>JASDQU010683133.1:7409-29356 GCA_032191745.1 Picea mariana
TTAAGTGTTGATATATCTAAATATGTATATAGGTCTAGGGTTTCTAATAGTTTGTTTAATAGATATGTAAATATAAATCCAGGGTTAGATTTAGATTGAGTTTCATTATATTATATTAATTATTAATATTTCTAAATTATTGTATATTATTTGAAACTCTATTTGATATTTAAGATTTAATGGAATTACTAGATTATGGAAAAGTGAATTTTATAGGAATATCAATATTAGGTCTGAGTATGATAATTATATATATATATATATATATATATATCAAGGGTTAGGGATTTAATGTGATACTAAGTAGTATGGGTTAATTTATGATTTATTTGAGGTGATTACGATGTATTGAGTATTAATAAATAAAGTGTCATATGATTAGGGTATATATAGCTTAATTAATGGTATATATAGTAATAAGTTTTTTATAATTAGAAATTTGTAGTAGGTAGTACAAGGTTAGTTAGACCTCTAAACCTAGTTACCAACTCAAAAGTAGAACATAAACAAGCCAGGAAAAGGAGAAGGAAGGTGTCATACTTGATTTGATTTGTGAGGGTCTCTACGTTGGTTGATTAATGGGTGCCAAAAGCTGCTCACCTTGAGGCCACCGTCTTTGTTCATATTGTTGGGGTGCTTGATAAAGCCCATTGTTTTGGCAGTCACCTTTCAGAATATAGAAGAAGGCTCTTTTGGTTGCTATCAATGACAAAGGGGGAGTTTGTTGCAAATATGCTGTCATTGATGTCAAAATGATCATGGATATGGTTAGGTCTAGTGCAAAAACAAAAGTGTGCAGAAGGATCGAAGGATGAAAAGATCAATGGCACAAAAGAAAATCTGAAGGGTGCCTTGAGCTAGTTCGATGAACAACGTAGTGGAGTATGACAAGAAGAAGTTGGTGCAACACAGAATGAGTGGAAGTTGTGTAGACCGCAAGGTGCCTCTAGCCAGTATGACTAAAGAAACAGTGGAGTGTGACAAGACAAAGCCAGTGCGAAAAGCGACAAAACGAGTGGAAGTTTGACAGTCCAGTGAGCGAATCAACATGGAGTGTTCACATTCTAGTGGGGTGACTGGGTGAGCATGCTACAGAGCAAGTGTGACAAGATGAAGACTCGTGACTTAAATCTTGCGCTCCTATTCTATCTGCACAGTGGGCGCTCTATAAACTAGAATGAGAATTGTTGCGTCAATTTGCTAGAGATAAGTTCGAGCTCATTCGTTGGAAGATTTGATCCGTTTGATTTATTCAAAGAATGTCCAGTCATAACTGAACAAGAAATATTTTAATTTAAACGGAAGTGTGTCCACATATAACTAACTGGACTTTGATCTGGTAAAGACATGTCCATAATATAGTTGTTATGCATCCATGTACTTAATTTGGACAAAAGTGTGTCCACATATAACTAAGTGGACTTTGATCTGGTCAAGACATGTCCACAATATAATTGTTATGCGCCCACATACTTATTTTGGATAGAAGTGTGTCCACATATAACTAACTGGACTTTGATCTGGTCAAGACATGTCCACAATATTATTGTTATGCATCCACATACAGTTAGTAGAACAAAAGAGAAGACATCATAAATAGGGATGTTCTTCGATCGATTGGTGTAGAGGTGAAGATGTGGAAAAATATCTTGTAATTGTTAAAAATAGTTGCAATTGATATTTTTCAGTTAGTATTGAATTGAAGAGAAAAGTATCGAAAAGGTCTAGTCGTGTAAGAATTTTTTTTTGTATTCAAGAAAATTGAATACAAGGTGGTAGGGTGGTGCTAGGGTGAGTTAAATCTCACTGGGGATTGGAGTCCTCATCATTTGTAACAGGTTGGTTCCTGAGAGGATTGGTGTCCTCATTATCTGCAACAGGTTAGTGCCTGAGAGGATTGGTGTCCATATTATCTATGACAGGTGGGTGCATGTTGAGTTGAAAAATTATAAATTGTAAGTTGGTGTTTGCAGAAGAACATAAAGAAAGATGTTTTGTGGTTTTCTCCCACATTGGGTTTCCACATAAAAATTCAAGTGTACTGTGTTCTCTGTGTTTTATTTTTTATTTTTTATTTTTATTTTTTTTTTATTTATGCATGCATTGGTGATTAAGTGAGCACTTCTAAATAACCTTAAATTGTTGAAAGGAAAGAAAATTGATACAATACTGATTCATCCCCCCTCTCAATAATGTTGTGAGTCTCAACAAAATAGAGGTAACTCTTCAGTGCCTCTCATAATTTAGTGCATGAACTAGATCCTCTGTCACTCACTCAACACTCTGGCTCGCAAGTATCATGTTTCCAGCTGTTTGACTTTTTCTAAGATACCGTCCTCATCATTCTTGTAGCCATAATATGAATGGGCATCGATTCTCTTGTAAATCACATACCGACACCTCCTCTTCTTCACCTCGAGTGGACTTATTGAATATATATTTGAGGTTGGGGAGGAATTTCGTAGCCCCAATTATCTGTAACTGAGGCCCTTGTCAGTGGCACCGAGCACATCAACTCCATTCCCTTCCAAGTCCATCCTCTTGGCCCCTACTTTGACATAATTAGGACTACATAACTCTACCATCAGAGCTTTCGAGTGCCCCTTTGACCCAATCAACAAGAAAGGAACCTCGGTGGATGTTTTAATTATAATACTGTGTCAACCTCAAGAATGACCTAAGGCCTATATTATATATTTAATAGAAGTTAAGAAGCAAATTTGGAAAAACAATTGATGATCCATAAGCTTCACTAGCATGCCTTATCGCTAAATACTAAACATTGCCTTGGCCTTAGCCTGCTCCTCCATGAGATCCCCACTCGTGTATTTACTAAGAAGCTCATGTTTCTTCTTCTCCACAACCATGTGCTCGATTTCTTTCTCATTTGGAAGGGGCACATGGGAAACAAACTCTTGCTCTGTTTGTTGTTGGTTTCCCTTGTATTGCTCTACCATTTATTCTACCGAATCTTCCTCTTCCTCAAACAAGACCAGCTTAACAACAATGATATCTCCCCTCTTGATCGACAACCCAGCCTCCCTCTTGACATAATCATTCCTATACCACTTCCTCAGAGCTTTGGCCCACATCTGCTTCTCCGTGGGCCACTCGACTTTCTCCAAGATACTGTTCTCATTCATCCTTGTAGACATTATAATTGGCGTCAATTCGCATATAAATTTCATACCTAAACCTCCTCTTCTTCACCTTGGGGGACTTATCGAATAACTCTTTGACATTAGGGAGGAATTTCACAACCCCACTTGTACAATTGGTTCTTGGAAGATGACATGGTTCCTGGAAGATTGTAACATGTCATCTTCCAACAACCAATTATACAAGTGGGGCTAGGAAATTTCTTCCCGACATCAAAGAGCTATTAGATAAGCCCCCCAAGGTGAAGAAGAGAAGGTCTAGGTATGAGATTTACAAGAAAATTGATGCAAGTTATTATGGCTACTTGGATGACAAGGACAATATCTTGGAGAAGGTCGAGTGGCTCGCAAAGAAGGAGGCGCGGGCCAGAGCATTGAGGAAGTGGCAATGGATCAAGTCTTTCAGGAGGGAGGCTATGTTGATGATTACAAGCAGAGAGGTCGTTGTTGTGAAGCTGGTCCTGTTCGAGGAAGAGGAAGATGTGGCAGAAGAAATGGGAGAGTAGGACAAGGGAAACCAACAATAAAGAGAATGAGAGTTTGTTGCCCATGTGCCCCTTCTAGATGAGAAAATGATTGAGCACATGGTAGTGGAGAAGAAGAAACATGAGATTCTTAATAAATACACAAGTGGGGATCTCATGGAGGAGTAGGCCGAGGCCAAGGAAATGCTTAATATTTAGTGATAAGGCATGCCAACGAAGCTTATGGATCATTAGTTGTTTTTTCAAACATGCTTCTTAGCTTCTATTAAATATACAATATGGGCCTTAGGTCATTTTTGAGGTTGACATGATATTATAATTAAGACATCCACTAGGGTTCCTTTTTCTTTGATCAGGACAGAGGGGAACTAGGAAGCTCTAATCATATAGCTTGTCAGTCCTAGTTATGCCAAAGTAGGGGCCAAGATGACAGACTTGGAAGGGAAAAAAGTTGATGTGCCCAGTGCCACTGACAAGGGCCTTGATTATAGATACTTTGGGGCTATGAAATTCCTCCCCGATGTCAAAGAGTTATTCGATAATCCCCCCGAGGCAAATAAGAGGAGGTGTAGGTATGTCATTTACGAATGAATTGACACAAGTTCATATTATGGCTACAAGAATGATGATGACAATATCTTGGAGAAAGTCAAAAGGCCCGTGGAGGAGGAGATGCAAGCCATAGCACTGAGGGAGTGGCAAAGGATTGAGTCTGTGCGCTAAATTTTGAGAGTTACTGAAGAGTGATTCCCTCCACAAAGCACAACCTCCACAAAACTTTAACTGTGGAGCATTGCATACGTACTTTGTCAATTAATTTTTTTTTTGATGCATTTTTACGTAACAACCACACCAGTGCGCTTTCAATCGCACTGGTGTGCTATAAATAGTACAACACACATGTATATTGTGTTTTTTCAAATCATGTTGTTATTTGTTTTATAAAATGTATTATGAGTACACTAATGATTTCTTTGTTTTTAAATTAAATTTGAGATTTATCACTCATTATAATTTAGAGTTGTCATATATATAATATTTAACTTTAGTTTTATGAAACCGTTTGCTTTGGATTGTGATTGCAAAAACTTTTAACCATTAATGCCATATAATGTTTAATTCTTCTTAAAGGTGAATTGTTTGTTGTCCAACAAGATACAGTATGTTGATTAAACATGTTTACAAAGAAAAATACATAAATATGATGAGTCAAATGATTTTGATTTGAATAATTATGTATTTTTCATATATTGTAATAATAATATTACGATATAATTATTCACTAATGATGATGTTGATGTAATAATAATGTCCTTTTACTAATTTTTATTATTCAAAGACTACAAGAGAAATCTATAACATAATAGTTTACTAAAATCACAATTATTATATATATATTTTTTCCAAATATACATCATTTTTCCGAGAGAGAAAAAACATTATATTTCCCAAGAGAAAATATACATTTTATGGTCCTTTGTAAAAAAAAACATTATTCTGTTTCTGCCTTTCCATCAAGATATTTTCAAAATTCCATCTAATATAAACAAAATACAACTCTTCCTCAGAGTCCTCATTATGCTCAAAAAATAAAATTCCCCTCCCTATCTCGCATACCAAAAAGAGACTCATTTGATTAATTACAGGAAGATGTTAAAGCTAAAAATTCATATCTTCACACAACTGATCATTCATGAATTCCTGATATAAAATATCCCTTGATTCAAGATCCAAGGCCTCCTTTGACAGTTGGTTTGCCTTTTGATTCATTTCTCTGTAGATGTGGGCGCAAGAGAACCATTCCAACTCACCCAAAAACTTCTGTATCCTCTTCATCACAGGTTTAAATAAAGAAACTTGAATTTGAACCTTCTCCTTGACCCAGTCCACTGCCACATGGGAGTCTATGAATATCTTCACTTTCCTCAGATTCAAAGACATGAGTTGGAACAATAAAGCCCAACGTGTTGTCAGTTCCACCTTCATATTGCATCCTCTACCTAGAGTATATTTGAACTTGAAATGGTGTTCAATAGTAATATATAACACTGCCCCTACCCCACAATGATGGGGGTGTCCTTGACTTTCCCCATAAAAAGACTCCTAGGGGGTACCTTCAATCAACTTTGACATTATTGTGATCAAATTCTTTTCCTTGCCAGGATCTTTCCTAAATTCCACTGCCATCTTGTGAATCAAGATCGCCACTACCTCAGGAGGGACAAACTTGTCCTAAAAACTGCTCAAGTTCCTAGACCACCATATGAAATACACAAAGAAACAAAGAAGAGATTCAACCTCTCTAACTACCTTTTCTTTACTCCACGAGTCCAACCATTCCTCCACACTACCTTCTAGAATCATTGGAGGAATCTTTAGCAGCACTACCACTTGAGTCTAGAGTAGTTTTGCAAAGGGGTATCGGAAAAAAAGTGGATTGTCGATTGACCATATAGACTGCATAAAGAAAAGTGGCTAGGCCCATTCCAAACCCTACCCAAAATAACATCCCATGTGAGGATGTTTTGCTCCATTGTTAGCCAGAAGTGGAGTCACATTTTTTTCTGGTGCATCCCATTTCAAGTAGACTTCCACGACCATTTAATACCACCTTCGTGAGTCCTTCTGTAGACGCTAAATAACCCAGATTTACCGAATATGTGTGATATTTCACATTTTTTTCCTAGCTTAAGGAGTCTACTACATCCTCCTCCAGACAAACAAAGTTTAATTCAAGGATACTTGTAAAAACATTCCACTCTTCCACCAGACATCCATTGATGTTCAAATCCACCGAATATTTCCAAATCGATATATTGGTGAAACCCAATCCTTGAGCAACTACATCCCTCAACGAGAAAACTCCCTGGGAGTAGAGTCTTCTCACAAGGTTCCCTAAGAGCTTATGATTTCTAGTTGATCCCTCCCATGCGTCCTCCCCAACACAAATACTCCTACCATCTCCTATACGCCATGTTTTCCAATCCACAATCAATGGGAAAACATCCACCACCACTTTCCAACCTGTACTACTCACAACCATTGCTTTTCCTCGGTGTTATGAACCATTCTTCAATGGATTTCCCTGCTAAATATTTCGAAATTAAGACTCTTCCCCACAACATCCTGTTATGGATGAGTATCCATAAAAAAAATTCTACCAATGCTTTAGTAAACCAAACTAGATTTTGGATTCCCCATCCTCCAAGTTTCTTGGGCGTTGCTAGTTATCTCCATTTAACGAGAGGGACCCCATAAACTTTTTTTTTCCAGACCACAAGAACCAGAAGAAAGCTTTGCGTATCTTTGCCAGAATGCCTTTTGGTATCTTCGCTATGGTTGCCCAATACACTGGGATGCTACATGGTACATACTTTATTAGGACCAAGCACCCTCCATGGGAAATAAACCAATTCACCCACATATCTATTCTAGCTTGATTTTTTAAAACTAACTAGGACCAATCCTCTAACCCATACGAGTTAGGTTTTAACACAAAACCCAAATACTTAATTCCTTCTTCAATATCATAAGCATGAATTGGGAAGGAGTTTTCTAGTGTCACTCGAGCCTCCTCACCCATTGCATTAAATCTAATGGAATATTTTCCTCTATTCAACTCCACTCCAGTTGTTGAGAAATATAGATCCAAGATATCTTTGAGTACCTAAAATACTTTGACATTACCTGCACCAAAGATCTATACATCATCTATAAGTTTCTCACCTAAGAATTTGTAATCTTCAAGCCTTTAAGGAGACCTTTACAATGAGCCTTTTGGACGATTCTACTTAATTCTTCTGCCACAATTAAAAAGAGAAAAGGGGAGAGGGGGCATCCTTGATGGAGACCTCTTGAAGAAATAATTTTTTTGGAGGGGGGAACATTTATCAGTACAACGAAGGATGCTGACTCGATGCATACCATCATCCAATTAACCATTACTAGGTTCATTCTCAACTTTATCTGGGCCAGTCTAAGGAAAGTCCAGTTTACTTTGTCATATGCTTTAAAGAGGTTTATTTTTAACACAAAGCAAGGGATTTTATGCACTTTGATCAAATGCAAATCCTCTTTATCCAAGGTCACATCGCCATGGATTTACCTCTTGTATAAGAAAACAAACTGTTCCTCTGACATGGTTTTAGTCATAACAGGTTTGAGCCTATTCATGATGGTTTCAGATATTAGCTTGTATATCTAGTTGCAACAAGAGAATCATCAAAATAAACCAACTCCATTTTATTTGGAATGAGGGCCAGGAAAGTTTTATCAGGAGGTGCAAAGACCCTCCCAGAAGCCTAATATTTTTGCACCTCTTTTAACAAATCCCTCTTTAACAAATCATAAGAACCTAGGAATAATTCCACTTTCAATCCATCCAGACATGAACTTTCAGATTTCTAAAAAGATGATAAAGTATTAAAGACTTCGAACTCTGTAACCTCCTACACCAAGGTCTTGTTATCCACATTTTATGGATAACTAAGGAGATTATGTCTTGAGGCCCTTAGGTTGCATATATGGAGTGTCGAGAGACTAGATGGCAAACAATACCCTTTGCACAGATGGAAAACCCACTCACCACCACAGGTGGTCACAGTTTTGCACATGGCATCCACCACATCAGTTGGCTTCCGGAAGGCAGCAGATCTTGCTCCATGAGGTACAAGTCAATATTATGGTGTGCATCATTTCAATATCTAAGCCATTTGATTATGTCGTATCTTAAATTGTTCTATATTTCATGATATATGATTGGACATTATGCCTTTTTCCCTGCTTCACCTTGGTGGTTGACATTGTGCCCTAGTAAGTGGTCTTCCTTGGGAATGGGTTTGCTACTAGGAACTCCCTTAATGAGCCATTGTACTGTTTCCGACCATACTTACCACTTTACATCATTATTCCCCTCCATTTCCTTATCTCTTGGGATTTTAGGGTGTATTTACCCAAGAAGGGGTTGTCCCTCATTCTACGGGAAGAAGGGGATGAAGGCCCAAAGGGGTTGATGTTGGGTAAAAGATAAAAGCCTTATATAAACCTTCCAGATGCTTCACTCAGGGATCACCCAAGAAAGCAATAAAATGCTTATCTTTGAGTAAAGGGGACCCACAGTATATTAAAGAATGCTTAAGAGGTTAGTTGAAGGATAGGAGGTTTCATCACGAGACGACCTATCATGTCCATGAATATCTAGTGGTGTGACGTTACCATCATTTGGTCACCAAACTAGGGTAATGACTCTCAGTTGCATGGATGAGAGAAAGGGGGTATAATCACGAGCCAACCTTCTCATTTCCACTAGGCGTTTGTGGGTGACATTGCCATCATCTGGTCACCATGCTAGGGCAGTGACCTTCAATCTCTCCTTATGCTATATTGAAAGAAAATACAAAGAAATAAAAATAAAAGGCAATTTATGGGCTTGGAAAAAGTGCATTGCAGACGAAGGTACCACACACCCTCTACAAAGGCACCCATGAATGAGACATTGTGACCCCTTGTATGTCATGAGCCCTATGCCCATTGAGTCTTTACCCCAACCACTTCATCCACTTTACATGGCTTAGAGAGGGATCTCTTGGAAGCTCTCCTTGACCTAGGGCAAGATCTACCCAATATGACACCTCATTAACGCTCCCATATTCAAGCTTGATAAGTCACATAGTGTCTTTGAGCAGTTAATTGTTTGATATAGTGATCTTTGATGTACATGCTTAGAGGGATTATGTATTGATTGGATTCACTTGTCATGATGTTATGACTTGATATCCTTGGAGGGCATGCTCATTTGTCTTTGCAGGACCATGTTGGTGGACAATTTTGGTAGAACAAGCCTAGCTTGGGTTTCCATGGGGCTACAAGCCCACAGTTTGGATGTCAGGGGCCCGCATTTCGTATGAGAGAGATCAAACTTGGAAGGCCTCAAATATGACTTGGAAAACATAGCCTAGCCCCCACATGCCAAATGTTTTTCCTAGGAGAGGAAAAATGTCTCTTCTAGAGGCGTGACATCACCTAGGGGGGTTAGGGTTTGGTCGTGTGTCTGATGCTTTGGCACTTGGAATTTTTGGGGAGAATTGGGCTTTGAACATGAAAGAAGTAACCTGGATACTTGACATGTGGCTTTGGCAAGCCTAGACACCCTCCTCCTACACCAACGACTTGCTCCTACCCTCTTTTGAAAAGTTTCTTGGATGAAGTTGGTTTGTCTTATTGAGAGGAGTCTTCCCCTACTAGGGTGTCCCTCTCTCCCATTACTTTTATTGTTGTTACAAACCTTAACCTACAACCATTAGGGCTGATCTAACCTAGATAAACTACTATTCATAACTCCTAAACAAACCCTAGACTAGCTCCTAAAATTTGCTCACTTACTCTACTAAGTAGGGCACACCTTTTGGGCTAGTTCTTGGCACTTTTCCATGGTTGATTTTGCTGTTGCATGCCATTGAATGCTACAACCATAAGGCTGCAATTTTCTACAGAAAATACATGTTTACAACAACCATTTTCTCTTGCTTCTTAAGTGCCATTTTTTAGCCTATATCCATTGCTAATCTTGATGTTGATTTACTTAAAGAGTTTAGATCTTTGTATGATGATTTAAATGTTTTATTTGCTGATATAAACTATCATCTACCGCTGCAAATTAGGGACAACAAGCTTAAATTGTTGATCCTACGTGTATTCTCTATATCACCTATTGGATTCTTGACTGCACTAGGAGGTATTAGACCATAAACTTTGAGTATCCAATCATTAATATAATGAGACAATGTGACACGTTGAGGGTTCTTCTTCATCCCTTTACATTTTGAACAACCACAAACTACTGACGTGCCATAAAAGAGATCCAATTCATGATGTAATACCACTGACCTAGGTTGCATGTTGCTGGAAGATGGCATCTTACAATTGGCACGGTAAAGTAGTTGTCTATTTTCATTAAACATTTGTCTGTGATATCTTTCTCCTGATAAGAGCTTGCGACAATTTTGGACCGGTAAAATATCTTACGCATCCAAACTTGATCCAGAATCATGATCATACAAAATTCAATGAAGAATTATTCAAATGCATGTGCAAAAATGGCATAAATTCAATCAGATAAATGAACTATAAATAAAATCTAGACTTACTTCAAATGGCGGGGGAAAAGTTGATACACTTGCAACCAGATGGAATTAGCTAGAATCTAAAGAATTGGCCATTTGATATTATCACCTTTTTTCCCTACATTTGAGCCAAAACCATCATCGATACACAAATGAATTCTTAAATGAAAGTTTTGGAAGCATAGAACAATCTAACTTCAAACAAAATTTCAATTGGTTTTTAAAAGTTATCGGTGCTCTTAATTAGTTACAGACGCACCGATGTGTCTATACATAAGAAGGCACCAGTGCGCTAAATTATGAAAAGCACCAAAGCGTCACCTCCATTACTGTCTCCGCAAAGAAAAATCTCCACAAAATTTCAGACGCTTGCATTTCTATTATGTCAATAAAGTTGACATCGATGTGTTTGTAGGTTTATAGCGCGTCATGACACCTAAAATTGTGTATCGCACTGAATGTATAGTGAAAAAAAAACTAAAATCTTAAATGCATACTTTTCATCAATGCTTTTATACGTACAAAGCGCATCGGTGCTTTAAAGTGCACTGGTGCTATTTAAAGCGCACAAGTTCACTAAACTATATAACGTACAAAAAAGGTATGTCACAAATAAACAACGCTCGAATTTATCATCAACACGCCTGATGGGTGGTCAAATTGACATCTTTGTAGCGCCTGTCCAATACCTTTTCTTACATCATTTTCCCATTTCCATTCCATCTTAATACCCGTTTTCATCCACAATGATCCATTTTTAGTTAAGGTATAATTATTCTCTCAACATTCCATTTCAATACTTATTCTTATGCATTTTCATGAGATTATCACCTTTTGTGCTAGCAGTGGTATACATGAACAAGGTTGTACAAGTACCTTCCCAACACAAGAGCTGCAACTCACAAGTATGAGCTGTTGCAACTCCTTGATTGAGCGAAGTTGCTGCAACTTTGGGTTGTTGACACCGTTGTTGTGATTCTTATCATTGTTACAACTCTTCACTGCTGCTACTCTCAGTTCTGTGACTCTTGTCATCCTGCAACTCTCACTACAGGACCATTGCTGCAACTCACTATTCCCGTGACTCTCACTATAAAACCATTGTTGCAACTTTGAAACAGATGTTGCAACTCTGTTCTTGCCATAAAATCTCATCATTCAATTGCACAGTTGTCATCTAGGGATCGTCCCGTCAGCCAAACAACCACGCGGGAACATGACAAGGAAAATTGGGTGCCATAAAGGAATGAACAACTCAACCACCACTTGCCATGGATAATTTAGTCAACACACACCCTATTTTTTCCATCTTTTGGAGAAAACAATGTAATGAGATGAGATAGCCTGATTCTCATAGTTGTCCATCGATTTCCTTGATTACTTTAGGAAGGACTTATTATATAAAGACCCTTGCTCTCTCTGATCCAAGGGACAGAGAAAAACAAGAAGAAAGTTTGTAAACATAGTTGTATTGACCTACACATTTTCGTTTAATATAAGTTCCATTTCGTTCATGTCTAAGTAATGGTGTGTTTAGCATTTAAGTGTCCTACTACATTTGTAGACCAATACCTCGTCTAAGGAGGTAGGACCCCCTCCTTAGCTCGGTATCGTTTGTATCTTTTATATTTTATAGAAGTAGTTGTGGCATCTTTTCTATCATTTCATTTATTTCCAACAATTCTAATGAAGACCAATAATTGGGGTCCCGAGAATCCTTGATTTTGATCCTCGAACATGTGGGTTCTTTGGCCCACGAAATGGACTAATACGTCCATGGCAACATCAAAACTCAACATATCACACTACGTGGATGGTGGCTTTTGTGTTAACCCCCTAAGCACATTCAATATGAGTCATTGATCTTCTCTATGGATGGATGGTGGGATCTAACTGTGTCGCATAATCATTCAACTTCATATCACAATAGATCTTTGTTGATCATTTTGATGATCGACGATGGATCTCCAGTTCTGCTACACTCCTCTAATGGTCCTCGATCTATTTTCTTCAATGGATGACTCCCACATATAGTGGTCCCAGGATGTCAGGACTTCACACCCTTCTACAACCCAAAAATCCCTAAGGTAGTGAGACGCAATGTTCCGTACCATCGATCATGCTCATGATAAACGGTCACGATCTCTTCTTCTATTATATCACTCAACGATAGATCACCGTCGATTCATTAGAGTCACATATATGATCTGGATCGTTGATATCAACTTTGAAGCTCACCATGTGGCCACCATGGAAACCCGAGTACTCCAGAACCCTCTCACCACGTTTCATCTCCAAAGTGGTGCTATGATGTCATCCTGACATATCTCATCGTTGGGACATCATAACCTTTCTTCCCTCCAACACCTTAGAACCTTTGATGGTCACAGTCCGCTGTGACGATAACCGTTTATCTCCCATGTCAAAGATTAATCGTCGTCGTCCAATCCTCAACACTATTGCAAAGGTTTTATCATGTGGGCCATGCCAACATGGTGTGTGGAAGCCCACCGAAAAACTTATGGATTCCAAGTGTATTAGACCACCAGACTGCTGTACTTTGGACCATTTTAAGGACCAGGAAAAAAGAAAAATGTCAATGCGGCAATGGACGAGATGATGAGGGATGCTGATCTGATGGTTTAGTCTCCATCGTCCGATCTCCACTAATGAACGGATGCGATCTGTCGTCTCCACCGATGAAATACTAGAGCTCCTTCTCAACACAATTTTGTTTATCAGTGGATCGTTGTCGATCCTTTCAGTGATCGACGGTCGATCGACATTCGACCTGCAACAAACCTTCGACCTGCAACTATTACTCTCACATACATATTCAATTAGATTCATGGATTCATGATGATTTGTACACATAAATTTACACATAGAGAACATAAAACAATTGAACACCAGGATACACACTTTATACTCAATCTCTATTAATCGATTTTGAATACAATACAAAGGCCTTGCTGGGCTTGGCCTGATATTGCATCTTGTCAGCCTCTCCCTCACAATGCCCGCAGGCTTACGCTTAAACAAGAAAATTCAATATCGTGGATCATTTCAAATCCACGATTTCCTCCTTGAATCGTTAACTAGATGCTCAAAAGAGAAAATTACATAACAATCACAACAAACTCAATCAAATACGAGAAAATATCATCCTCTTAGCCACGCTGCACCTTCTGGAAGGTTCACAAATTTTTCACTTTGACTTGGGGTGGTTTTGCTCCTGCATCAAACTCCTAGGGTTAAAAAAATATCCATGATCCCCTGATCATGTGTTTATGTTGCTACTTCCATCTTCACTCTCTGGTCTTCCTTTTCCTCATGCATTATTGAGCTTCTCCATTGTTTAGTCAGTGAACTGCAACAAAGCCTCCGTAGTAATAAGTCTATTTCACCCTGCTACACAATACCCCACGAAGCTTCTCTCCTAAGATTAGTCTTTGGTATTCTCTTGGTTCTATCCTCAGGAACCTTTTGAGCACTCTTTTCTCTAGGCTACTGCAAATCTACTCACTCTCTCGCAGAGAAATCTTTCCTTGCGCTTTGATACCACTTGATGAACACTGATAATTGGGGTCTCGAGAATAATTGATTTCGATCCTCAGACCTATCGATTCTTTGGCCCAAGAAATGGACTGAAATGTCCATGGAAGCATCAAAACTCAAAATATCACACTACGCAGATGGTGGCCTTTGCGTTAACCCCCCAAGCACATTCAATATGCGTGTTCAATCTGAATTTTCGATCTTCTCTGTGGATGGACGATTGAATCTAATCGTGTCTTGGAATCATTCAACTTCATAGCACAATAGATCTTCATTGATCATTTTGATGATCGATGGTGGATCTCCAGTTATGTTGCTCTCCTCTAATGGTCATCGATCTATGTTCTTCGACATACGACTGCCACGTATAGCGGTCCCGGGACGTCTAGACTTCAGACCCTTCTACAACCCAAAACTTTCGAAGGCCATGAGACACAATGATATGGACCGTTGATCCTACTGGTGATCAAAGGTCATGATATCTTCTTCTATGATATTATTCAACCATAGATCATTGATGATTCAACAGAGTCATAGATCTGATATGGACCATTCATGTCACCTTTGAAGCTTGCGACGTGGCGACCACAAAAACCTGAGTACTCCGAAACCCTCTCGCCATGTGTCATCTCTAGAGTGGGGCTTTGATGTTATCCCAACGTATCTTGTCATTGGGACATCAAAATTTTTCATCCCTCCAACACCTTAGAACCTCTGATGGTCGCAGTCCGTTGTGACGAGAACCATTGATCTCCCATGTCGAAGATCTAATCTCTGTCGTCCAATCCTCAACAATATTTTAAAGGTTTTATCGTGTGGGCCATGCCGAAACTGTGTGTGGAACCCCGCCGACAAACCTATGGATGCCACGTGTATCAAACCACCAGATCGCGAGACTTCGGACTTTTTTAAGGACTAGGAAACAAGAAAAATATCGATGCGACGATGGATGAGATGGTAAGGGTCATTGATTTGATGGTTTAGTCTCCACCGTCCAATCTCCACTAATGAACATATGTGATCTCTCGTCTCCACCAATGAACGACCAAATCTCTTTCTCAACATAATTTCATTTATCAGTGGATTGTTTTCGATCCTTTTAGTGATTGACGGTCGATTGCCATTCGACTTGCAATAAAACTTCAACCCACAACTATTACTCTCACACACCTATTCAATTTGATTCATGGATTCATCAGGGTTTGTACATGAATATTTACACATAGAGAACATAAAATAATTGAACACCGGGATACACACATGATACTCAATCTCTATTAATCGAGTTCAAATACAATACAAAGGCCTCGCTAGGCATGGCCCGATCTTACATCTTATCGACCCCTCCCTCACAATGCTTGCAGGCTTACAATTAAACAAGAAAATGCAATATCATGGATCATTTCAGATCCACAATTCCCTCCTAGAATCCTTAACTAGATGCTCAAAAGAGAAAATTACATAACAATCACAACAAACTCAATCAAATAAGAGGAAATCTTGACCTCTCAGCCACGTTGCGCCTTCTGGAAGGTTTATGAATTTTTCACTTTGACTTAAGGTGGTTTTGATCCTCTATTAAATTCCTTCATTAACATCTTGCTGCAACTCTAGTGCTTTTTATTGTTGTAACTCTAGATTGTTGTAAATCGATGCCAACATTGTTGGGTATTGTTTTCTGATTAATGAGTGAGTAGTTGTAGCACCTTTTCTTTATTTTCATTTATTTCCAATAGTTCCTCTATTAACATCTTGTTGCAACTCTGGTATTTTCCCATCAAGGGAAAATACCAGTTGTGTCCCCAAGTAACATACTTGGCAACATTTTTAGGCATGTGATTTGCTGATAATAGAAAGTGGAGTCTGAGGTGTATTGTAAAGTTAATGTGTAGATTGTTTCAAAGAGTGTGGCATTGTAATGGAAAAATACATAAGAACATTAAGGAGCCATAAATTTCATTCTAGGGCTCAGTTTTGGACAAATTTAGAGTTGTTGGAAGGCTCTCGATGAGAAGAAGACGATGGTGACCTTTAGAAGAGGTTTTAAGGTAGTTGAGGAAAAGCAAAAAATTTTGACACCTCATCCCTTAGAAGGTACTTAAGGGGTCAATTATGTTCCATTTCGAGATGTACAAGACCATCCCTAATGCACACATGTGTACACACACCTGTCTCCAATGACATGTGTGTAAATGTACTGAAATGATGTATCGAAAACTTTGTACAACACAAATATTTCATGTGGCTTTGCTTGATTGAAACCCACTTGCGGCAGCCTCTGTTCTCTCTTCTCCTTGAACTGATCTCTAGATGGAAGTCCTTCTCCACATATCCAAGATATTGAATCACATTCCTTCGTGATCCAAATCTCTATGTCCTCTGTCAGTCTCTCTTGATCAACCTGACAATTATGTCCCAAGTGTAAGCAAAAGTCCTTCTCTGCTTCTACACTCTCGAATGACTCCACACTGGCAAAAGTCCTTTGCTATGTCTATATGAAAAGTGTCTTCCTCCTTCACCCTAGCCTTGATTTTATAACCATGAGTTATAATCTATTTCTAATCTCCAAAGTGATTGACGATTGAGATTACTTCTCACACTCACTTGAAATTTAGATTACATGCTAATTACTTTTAGCAGTTTCCTTAAATAACTCAATTAATTCAATAATTAATTAATAAACACACTTTACTTTAATAATTCCTTTAGTTAATGTAAAGTTACCATGATAGAGGGCTTTGGAAGACTTCTGCATGTTAGACACCAAGCCTATGCAAAAGTACATGTCTGATGCTACATGCATCAATTCTCCCTCTTAGCGAGGAAGGTATTTCCTAAAGAGCCACTTGGAACTGGTTCTCCCTTCGATTGTGGCACAATGTAGCACACATAATCCTGCCCACTTGCATCCCTCACACATAAAATGAGATATAATAATAGAAATACATGCCTCACTTTTTTAATTTGGTAGCTAAACAAAGGTTAGCATTGAACCCCTACTCTTACCTTACATCTTCTAAATATTCACAATTCCAAATCCATGCCACTAACTATGGTAATAGTGCATTGTGAAGCCCTAAGTATTGAAGAGAGTCTAGACATGGGAAGCTACAACATGTAACTACACTCCATTAGCACCTTTATGAATATTCAATATCCAAAAACCCTACTTTAAACATGATTTTCTTATGAACCATCGGATGAAGGACATTGAGGGAATATCAAAGCACCACCACCATTAGATTACTCTAGTGTGTGTGATAAAAAACAATTATTATATGTGTTTATACCCATGTTTGGTTGTTGAGATAAGCCAACCATGTAGAATTGGTAATGTCCATGTGTGGGTAATCTTGAATGACATTATACTTTTAGTAAGCACCAACAATGTATGTGACAAAATCTTTCACTGTTCTATGAAAATGATGTAAATACCCCACTCTTGTTCTTCCATACCAACTTGACCTTTGTCATGCATCACTTACTTTAGTGGTCACATATTTATTAGGGACTTTGAAGCCGAATCTAGATATAAATTTGGTAATGGTTTCAACATTGGCTAATGGGCTTAAGAATTGGAAAGAAAATATTTGGGACTTCAAATCAAAAGGATCAACAATATTTGTATGGTTACCTCTTTCCATGGAAAAAAACAACAACAATTTCTCTTCATAAAAAGAAATGGAAATCAGATTCTTTAGATGCATACGACACATTATATCAATATGCTAAAAGAAATTTTGTAATCATTCAACTGGGATTAAGCACTAGAGACATTTTACACCGAAGATAAAATCCCTACAAAACATGGACAAATCCATTATGTGGAAATGTTATCAATCCCATATATTTTACCTTTCTTCTTTTTTACCTCTATCCATCCTCCTAGAGGATGTCCTGCAACAACCACTTGTAGATCCTAATTATATATTTCTGAATTTTCAATAAAAAAATGCTCCTTAAAAGACTTAGAATTTTTGGATTCATGTGACCTCTCCATTTCTCTTATTGGAACTTCATTAGCATCTATCTATTGAGAGGATGGATCACCCACATTAATTACTTCTTCATGAACCTTTGTTGTATGTTTTACATCTTCTTTCTTTACGTCTTTTCCTTCATTATTATCTTTCTCTAGCTTAGATGGGTGCAAGTATTTTTTACTCCCATCATCTTCATCATCCGAAGGAGGAGGACGATATGGCTATGAGATTTTAGGTTTGAAAGGATGACCCTTTTTCCTCTTAGAAATGACCTCTTGCTTGAGGATATTATTCATGTTGATGACCTATTTGATGAAAAAAATGGCACCTAACATTGTATTTTCATAATCCAAGATCTAAATCCATTTAAAATTTACCTGTTTTAGAAGCGTCATCTCTGGAAGACCTTTACTAAGATCAATCTCTACACAAATTTGAGCATGGTTATCTCTTTCTATCTAAATGGATGAGCATTATGTGTGTACGCAAGCAAAGACATATGAAGTACCATCCCACTCTAAAGCCTCTACAATGACATCCAGTATCAAACCAGGAATTGGATCAATTTGGATAGTTAATCTAATAGATAGATGACACCTAATTAGACTCTATTTTTTAAACAAAAATTGCATTCTTTATCATATCAACAAATGACATTATAATGCCTTAAAAATTTTGGGTAGTTGGGATAACATTATTACCTACTTGATAAGAAGTATTACCTCAAAACAAGAATTAAAAGCTCAAAATCACTTAATTTGGCAAAAATGTATTTTTTGTCAACCATTTTTTTCATAGGGCTATTTTAAAAAAATAGTGTTGATATAGTAACACCACTTTTTTTCTTGTTTTTTATTTATTTTGGAGGTGATATAGTAGGTCTTGTTTTTTTATCAACTAATTTTGCTTTTTTTGGTGATTATGGTATCGCTATTATTTTTCTAATGTCTCTATTTAGGGTATTTTTTTTAATAAAAGGATGACAATTGCTCAAATCTTGCCTTAATTTCCTTAATTCTATAAAATTTGATGCAAATTGTACATTAATAATATAAATTCAAAGAAAAGTTCATGATTTTTACAAAATTTTGAAAAATTAAAAAGATGAGTTCTTTTAATTTAACAAATTTTTGAGAAATTTCATGAACGGATCGGTGGGGACCGATGTTGGGAATTGCCGCATTTTCTCATGTGCAAAATCGTTCAAAATTGGGGAAAAGTCAAATTTTGCTAGATTTCATGCATTGAAGGAGGGGTGCCGATGATGAAAACCCCCATCCTAGAGGAGATTCCCAATAACGCCCCACTCCCTACATGTGTGAAATTAATAAAACGTTCACCAAATTTCTCCAAATTGTTTTGAAATTTCAAGCATAGAGGGAATGGAGGTGATGATCACATTTCCCGCTCCCTCCATGCTTGAAATTTGATCATCTCCCCTTGCCTCTTTCCATCTTGAAATTTGGAAATTTTTGGGTAAATCTCCATGATTTTATCAAATTTGAGCAACTTCACACTTAGAGGGAGGGGACACGATTTTGGGAATCACCCCAAGGGGATGATTGTTATCATTTACCACCCCTCCCTCCATGCATGAAACTAGGCCAAATTTTTCATTCCATCCTTGAAATGTTAAAAAAATGATTAAGTTTGGAAACTTTTTGTGAAATTTGGCCAATTTTTTTGTGCATGGAGGAAATCTAAAAGATTTCTAGCATTTTCTTCCCTACCTTCATGCATGAAATTTCTCAAATCTTAATAAATTTTCACAAAGTTCACAAAATTTTGCTAAATTTTCATAAAACTAAAGCAAATTGTCTTCTTAATTCTAGAATCTTTTTTAATTTATGGAAATTGTCTTTTAATTTTATACCATTAAGTTAAAATTACCATTAAATTTTGTATAGTTCAGGAAACTAAGGCGAGATTTCAACAATTACTCACAAATTTCCCAGATGGGGTGTTGGTTGTTTCCCGACGACATGAGCCCACGAGTCAACACCGTTGCTTAATGAGACAAGTATAGGTGATGGTACACATATACAAGCACATGAGGGGGTTAAAAATACCTCGGCGATGGTATCAAATGATGGAGGTTATGTGGTTCAATCTATTCTAGGTGTGCGACATTATGAGGGCCATTAAGATGTGGAGTGCCCCACCTAGCGCTGGTACACAACATTCATCTTTCAACATGTTGAATATTTTGGAAGCTAAGTGGAGTCGGATTACACGACATCATGTAGGGATGATGGTAGGAATGATATGTTGGCTCATGATCGCGCACCCATGGGTGATTATATTTGAAGTGAGAGGCACCATCAAGGTAATCAATGTCAAAAGTTTGCTTGGGTTTGATGGAGCAGTCTGGGAGAGCCATTCAGAAGTGAATTGAGGTTTTGGCTTGAATCCTAGTACAATTGAATCTAGGGTGGGAGAAGAAATGGGTAGGGAACTTGTGGTGCTCATCAACATGTTTCATTGGTAGCATTCATAGTCGTTTGTTTGCATTTCGGTGGGGATTGTCCACAAGACGGCCAAACATTCCGGTAGGAAGGGGAAAGCAAGGTGCAGGGGGATGCATGATAAGGAAGTGTCCACATCCCAGGGGCCTATGGCCAACACGAGGGTGTCCTAAGAGGCATGGGAGGCTGGGAACAAGTTCTAGGAGCTGTGCTCAGAGGAAGAAAAGAAGGAAATGGTAGAGGTGGAAGAGGAGGTTTGAGCTCAAAGGATAAACATGTCTAGGATGAGGGAGACTAAATATTTTAAGATAACTAAGGCCTATTGGATTGTAAAGGCCATGGTCGTGTAGGCTCTATATAGGTCTAGAAGGGAGAAGGTAGACCTTTTGCATGCAATTTGCGTCTTGGAATGTAAATTTGAGCTCTTATGTCAAACTTAATATGGTATCAGTCTCAAGGTTTCACCTACCAATCATAAGCCTATGCAACAAGAAGAAGTGGAAGGATTTGCAAGTCCATAGGGCTTGAAGATATGTCCAATAGAGCTGGATGTGGGTGAGGGAATTAACGTTGTGTGGGACACTAAACTCATGACCAAGTCATTGAAAGCATAGCCCAGGGATGATGCAAATGGTTAACTGGTTTGTCGAAGTTGTTGTCAATTGATTTCACTATTATTATGTTTCTATATGGTCATAACTATAGCAATAGATAGTTTATCTATAGATGTAGCTATGATAGATAGCTATAAGAATTTTCTGATAAGACTCTAGACAAATATGGTAATATGCTCTACTAAAACTAGTGATATAGACATGAAAACATGACAATTTTGGCTAGGGTATGAATTGGGTTTATGCTTTGGCATATTCTCTCGGAGGTGATGTAAACTTTATATATATAATAGATAAATATCAATGCTTTTAGTTTTTAGAAAATAATAATAATTACTCACAAATTTCTTTAAAAAAATAAAAAACCTAAATATAACTGTTGTTAGAAAAACAGGACCTACGGAGCAATAAAATAAAACAAATGCAGAAACAAAACACAGAAGACACACAATACAAGAGAGACACAGATTTACGTGGTTCACCCAGTGTGAGCTACGTCCACCAGAGAAATTGCCAGGTCCTTCCTTTATTATTATCCAACAAAATGAAAGGATACAACCTAC
>JASDQU010683133.1:36109-53832 GCA_032191745.1 Picea mariana
ATATAAAGTTGTAATGCAATAATTCTAATGCATAGTCCTATTCATGGTGACATGCTTATATTGCATAATTGAGTTTTCTTTCTTAGCTATAAACTCACATTCATGCATTTTCTAACTAAGATTATGACGTATTCATGGTGACATGCTTATATTGCATAATTGAGTTTTCTTTCTTAGCTATAAACTCACATTCATGCATTTTCTAACTAAGATTATGACGGGATGTGTTTATGGAGACACATGATATTTTCAATCAAATTTATTCCTATAATGAATCATTTCATTCATGTACCCATTTTTGTTTACTTGTGATGCAAGCTTTCACTGAAGGACAAGTGATAGACACGGTGTTGTATCTACGATGGCAAAGAGGGACAAAAAGAAAAAGGTGATATTTTGTTCATGCATGTGACAAATCTTTTCCCCTCTTGGAATAACCTCTTTGACATTATTTGTTCAAGTAAAACTTGATCAACTTTCAAGGTTGGCAACGTAATTGATAATAATTTTATTTTTACAAAATAGTTGTGATTGAGATTTTTGGATTTTGTTGGTTAGGCTTCAATTTAGTGATAAATTAGTAAAGCTTTTTTATTGCTTGTGTAATTTTGATTTTTAGAATGCATTTGTAAAATGTAATAAGAAATGATTTGAAAATTCCCAAATTAATACATTCTAAGAGTTTCAATCTTACTTTAATGGTCTTTGTAAAAGAATGAAAGTCTAGTCCCTTTAAATTTGTTACTCTCTTGAAGGGTTGGAGTTTGACGGTCAAAATGATTGTCACGAGTCAATTTGATCGTAAAAAATGATCAAAAACATTAATTGACTATCTTTATTGGTTGACATTTTAATTTCTTAAATGCATTTTAGGTGTTCAAAAGATATTTCAAAACATCATTATAACTTTGATATGCTTTGTATTGAGGGAATCAATAAATTTTTATTGTTTGGAGGGAAAGTGGTATTGACAATAATTCTATGAACATGGTTATTTTTTTGTTCAAATGTTTGCAATGATATGCAAGATAGTAGAAACCTAAGCTAGATCAAATCCATCCATCCCAATCTTTTGGTGGGGACTTCTCCCACCTTCAATTTTCCCTTTATTATCTTTGAAATTATGAAGTGTGATGGCTATTTGGTACAATTTTTCCAAAATAGCCTGTGCTTCAAACTTTATTTGGGGATTATTTTCTAACAGTACATTGTTTTAAACATTTGGGTAACATATTCATTATATTCAAAGGCTTATAGCATAAGGGGTAGTGCATGAAATAATAAAGTTATAAAGGAATCTTAATTTTCCATTAACTTTCCATGGAGCTTGTGGCATGACAAGCACATTTTTTAGGATTCAATTTGTTCATAAACAAGGCATGAACGACCAAAACTCCTTAATTATCTCACCTTGACCCATGTGGTGATTTGGAATGTAGTCATAACTTCTTGTCCTTTTCTTGGTCTATTTACAACATAAGCATTGATGGCCAAACGTAGACATGGGTAACTTGTTGTTGGCTACATCCCATTTTAAGTAGATCCCCAAGAAATAGGCTTGGGGAATAGCCAGTGTATTGATCACAACTTGCAAAGTGATTTACTTATGGCTCCTTCAAGTGAGTGTTCAATGTCAATCAACTCATCATAATTCAGGGTATAGGATCTTATAAGAGCTTACAAAGGACAATTTGTGGCTTAAGTATGCCATTTTTATATAAGTTTTTCTAATTGTGCCTTTCTTTCCTTCTATTTTGCCACTACCTTTACCCAATCAAAGGATATGGAAGTCATAACTCAAGCTTTGAGTATTTGTCTGAAATTCCCAAATTTCATTTGAATCCATCCATGTCTATCTTTATAAAAAAAATTGTTGCTTAATATTAGCAATTACAGGCTCAATCTTCAAATTAAATGGCTAAATATTTTATGTTATCAATTTTCCAATGAAATGATTAAAATTATATTTTACAATTAACTCATTTATTATAGATGGAAGTTAAGCATATGTGTAGTCAAATCTTTGCATAAATTTTCCCTTTGGTGGTTTTTCCAAGATTTTTTCTCAAGATTGGAAGCCGATGCCATTGTTTTTACATTACCACTCCTGCACACTGCACACGTGCTTCCATTACTAGTATGTGCAATGTCTAGCATTTACTGTAATATACTTTATTGTATATTACAAAGTCCTTTAATTATTAGTTATACCATTAATGTAAGGTCACATCCATTGGACAAGATGGATGTGAATATATTCATTTACGTGTATAAAAACATGTGGTTGTAAAACTAATAATTATCGAATAATAACATTATTAAATATATATTTCATATATATCACGTATTTTTCTTCCAATTGGTATCAGAGCAAAAGCTTGGTGAAAGTCACATAGATTCAGTATGGAAAATATTAATGGCATTCTTAAAAACACAAAGATTACAACCATTATGGAAACTACAGCTACCATATTGAAGAAATCAAGAATTTTGTAAATGAAATAATTGAGGAGAGAAAAACTCAAATTCGTGAGATAGTTTAGAAGATATTAGAACTCCACAAACAAGAAATGAAATATGCACCAAATGAAATTGAAGAATATGAAGTAGCCATGTCCCTTGAATAGGATGAACGAGAAAATAAATATGTATCGGCTAGTTTTGAAGAAGATGAACATGCAAACAAACGAGCAAAGAGGATTCTCACTCAGTCTCAAGAATTTATTACCCAACTAGCCAAAACGATTCTCACTCAGTCACATGAATTTACTACTCAACTCTCTTTTCTACGCATGATGTATTTTGGATCATTCTATCAACAAGAACTCGTACAATTAACACATCGTTTACAAGTATACATCAACAAATCATATTTTGAATTTGGCATTCCCAACTATTAGGGTATTTTCTCAAAATGTGTCGAAAGACAACATAAGATCTTTGAATTGAAAAATTACAACATTCTCTATACAATACAAATCGAGGATATCTGTAATTGTTATCGCGGATTTCAGAGGTCGGAAAACTCTATGATTTTGATGTTCCATTGAGAAATTGATGGTGAAATCCCTCTCAAATTATTTTCCAAATATGATGGTCACCTTGTTAACGAAGTATCAATATCCCCCATTAGGATTAGAGACATGTTCAAATTTATTTTTCTTTGTGGTGAAACAATAGTCTTCTTACAGTAGCACAACCATAATATGGTTACTATAACTCCTCATCCAATCCCAAGATAAGGCAAACAAATGTTAAGTCGTTTGGTATCCCAATAGTTGTTCTCAAGAAACGACAAATTTTAGTCCTTGTTGAGCTTCGTTGATTCCAAATATTGACTTTTCATGACATACTTATGTTCAAGATTTATGATCAAGTGCACAGTGTAATTCCCTGTCTATCACAAGATCTTTTAATTCTGGCTTGCATTGACAATGGAATATAAGGTGTTTCTAGTCAATGAGATCCTCTATTGAATGTAATACCCCTATTTTGAGTCCCCATATTAAATAATGTATTTTGTTTATTTGATGAAAGGTCAGAGTACCCAAACAATTAAAGGGGCTAGTGTGCCTAGGAAATGTAATGTTTTGATCATTATTAATCATAAAATACATCTATGATTGCTAGACGGACGAGGACAAGAGTTATAGGGGGTGATGATTCCACGAGAGAGGGGGTTGTTGATTAATTGGGTTGGTTTTAAATGATGTCAACCCTTAAAGCAAGCCCGATAGCCCCAATAGTATGATTAAGGGACTTTGGTTTGAATGATCTATAATGGTATGCAATTTAATATATTTGAAGGTAACACTATTCTAGATGCATAGTACATGTCATGCCATTTACGGTGATATGTGGAACGTCAAATAACTCCTCACGGTTAGAGAGTTATGGCCTAGTGAAGTGGAGAACCCTCGTGAGTTATCTAAAAGGTCAAAGAAGTCAAATTAATTCTAGAAGCTCCTTGAAGAAGTTGACTAGTTAAGTGGGTGAAACTAGGAGTTAGTCATGGGTTAAGTTGTTGCAATAAGAAAATAATTAAAAATAATTTAGTTGCAACTAAAAATGGAGAATTTACTATTTGTAGTAGAGTGCTTAGAAGTGGGTTAGCCTTAAAAGAAGGAAAATGGGTTAAGTTGGTTAGAAGGTAACCCCTTGAGGAAGCTACATGGAAGTATAAATAAGAGAGAAAGATTCTCCCATTAGCACCTATTGAATATCATTGAATATATATTTTGTGAAAGGTTATTTGGGTGGGTATTATTGACAGAGAAAAGTGCAGCAAAAAAATCATGGCATAAAAAGTGTGGCAGAAAAATCACGGCCAAAAAACCGCGGTAAAAAAAAGTGCCGCAGAAAAATCGTGGCAGATATAGTGCGGCAAAAAAATCACGGCAACAGAACTCTACAAGAAGAAAAAACGTATGGTTTTCATACGTGTAGTGTTGAATTTGTGAATTTGGTTGAGGGTTTTCCTTGTAAATCTGTTGGATTCCCTCTTGGAAGTTTAGGGCTTACTGTAGATTTGATCTGAGGTAGATCTACTGAAGTTTACTATTGGTTCATGTTTGAGGGCTTTTAGTTCAGGTATGTTGCTGAAGTTATTGGTACATAGAGAGGTTGTATAACAATGAGGTTTTAGCACATGGTTTGAGGTACAAACTTGTGGTATAGTGTTTGAGGTATATGCGATCAAATCAGATTGGTTGATGAGTGTACAGTGACAGGTTTCTCAGTGACAGATTTGATATAATAGGTTGTGACAGTGACATATTCAGTTTCTACATTTGGCACTTATATTTCATGGTGGTTGGACGGGGCAAGGATAGGTGGTTGTAGTCACCTTCGGATTATATCCGAAGAACATAGGGCGTTGTAGCCTCCTTCTAGTTCTAGCCATAGAATTGGGGAGTTGGAGCTTCCCTCAGGATGTAGCCTTAAAATAGGTGGTCGTAGCCTCCTTCCAGTTGCAACTAGAAAACAAAGGAAGTTGGTGCTTCCAATGAATGCAATTATTAAAGACAAATAAGAAAAATAATTATGTGGTTTTCTCCCGCATTGGGTTTCCACGTAAAAAATATTGGTGTACAGTGTATGTGTATGATTGTTCATTTGTTCATGGTTTATTTACTCTTCACTTATTGGATGATAATGCTATATTGATCATAAAGATAAATAACACTTGCATATTACGGTTAAAAGGATTAAAAATATCTATTACCGATTCACCCCCCCTCTCAGTAATCCAACAATTGGTATCAAGGCAAGTTCCTTCCGAAATCTGTTTAACCACTGAAAGGTAGATCGTGGAGAGCAATAGTATGTACACAAATTTAATACCATAGTTTGATGGATAGAAGTATGCATTATGGAGAAGAAGGATGAAAACATATGTACAGGAACAAGGATTTGAAGTTTGGCAATCAGTTGTAGATGGATATAAAGAACCAGTAGTTTCACCAACAAATGACAACGGAAATAAACTCAGTCTAAATAATTCAGAAGCCACAAATGCAGTTCTGAATGGTCTTTGTGATTCACTATATACCAAAGTTATACATTGTAGCTCCGTTAAAGAGATTTGGAACAAACTTCAAAATATTTATGAAGGAGTTTCAAAAGTAAAAGCAACAAAGCTTCAAACTTACAAAGGTCAATTCGAACAACTAAAGACGAAGGAAGATGAGAATATTGCAGCTTACTTCTTACGAGTTGATGAAACAATGAATGCAATCATAAGATTGGGAGAAGAAATTGAATAATCTGTAATTGTTCAAAAGGTACTAAGATCTCTTCCAATGAGATTTGATTCTAAGATCTCAACACTAGAAGAAAGAGAAGATATAGACTCAACAAGCATGGATGAACTACATGGAATCTTCGAAGCCTATGAAATGAGAACCGAACAGGAAAATCAGAGTATAAAAGAAGTAGCATTCAAAGCATCCAAAATGTCAAAGCAAAAGGGCAAGCAAAAAGAAAAAGAATATAGCAGTAGCAGTGACATCTCGAAAGATGATGAAAAAGTGGCCAACTTTGTAAGAAGATTGAAAAAGGGAACGGAAGATAGATATAAATGTAAGCTTCCATTGATATGTTTTAATTGTGATGGTATTGGTCATTTTGATAACAAATGTCCTCATAAGAAAAAAAAAAGAAATGATGAAGATGATTCAAATAGAAAACAAACATATAAAGGAAAAAGAACAAAAAATAAAGTCTTCAAGAAAAGTTTATGCACCAAAGAAGACAACTCCTCATGAGATGAAGATGAAGTCAGTGAAAATGAGACATAAAGAGTTCTAGTCATGGCAATAGAAGATTCCGATAAAGAAGACATCGAAGAAGAATATGAAGAGGAAGAAGTTGACTACCGAGAAGAAATTTTGAGTGCTATAGATGATCCAGGTGGATATCGGTGGCCACCCACCTTTTCCAACTCGCTCAAAATAGTTTTCTGTCAATTTTGGCAATTTACTATTTTTAGCAGTTTTTAACTTCCGGGGCCATTTTGAAGTCCTAAATGAAGGTTTTTCAGGATCAAGCTTATGAATGATAGTCAAAGGCTTTGATTGAGCCCCCAAAATGAATCTCCTCGACAATACCTTTCCAACGACTATTGTGCACCTAAAACGGAGATCGTATGCAAAAGTTACGACCCCAGGAAGTTGATGTACTAACTTACCCAAACGGGGCCCACATGACTTTTGGCGCTTCATCTCCTCGATTTACGTTTTTGGATGTCTAGGGTTTTTTACATTCCTATTTATTGTAAAAAGGCCTTCAAAGCCTCATTGTAATCATATTCAGAGATAAGCCGCCACCATTCCAACAAGCTTGTTTTCCGCTGCATTTTACAGTTTCAACTTATTTCCTTATTGAATAGAAAACCAATTTTATTATATATCTATTATTCTATGTTAAGCATCTTTTAATAATCTGTATTCATTTCGTTCTGCTCATAAAATTTGGATCAGTGGTATCAGAGCGGTCTGCTCTTTTTTGTCTTTATGCATGTCCCCAACGAGGTCAGGGTACAAAGAATTGGGTCTCCAGCTTGTTTCTCTTGAGGACAAAAGCACTCTCACACCCAAGCGACCTCTCATGGTAGAAGGAAAGAAAGATGATGTGACAAGAGATCATTTCAAAATGTTGCTTGAGGAATCCCTCACACAAAAAATGAACGATATGATGGATAGTTTCACGTAAATCCTTTGACGACTACCAACAGGCAACACATCTTCCTCTAGCGGAGGCGTCGCCCCCTTCAAGGTACAAATCAACTTCGATATTCCTATATTTGAAAGTTAGATAGATGCAGATGTTGTAGACAAGTGGTTGAATCTACTAGAAGCGTTTTTTTCTGTCCATAACTTTTCTAATAGAGAAACAATTACTTTTGCACTCCTCAAAGTTGTTCCCCATGTCAAATATTGGTGGGAAACTTTCTGTGAGCAAAAGAAAACAGATGAACCCTCATTATTTATAGTCGCGACCACCTAGGAATCCTTCAGGGATTCTATTAAGGAACAATACTACCCTATCGGAAGTTATGACGACTTATATACCAAATGGACCACACTAGGGCAAGAAAGAGACCAAGGAGGTCCAGAGTTCACAAATATCTTCCATACCTTGCACACCAAGTTGGGTATCAAAGATTCAGAGCGAAATCTGATGCTCAAGTATCATGGTGCTCTGCATCCAGACCGAAATATAATTTATAGACATCTTGTCCTTGGGTGTGACCTACCTATACGCCGTCAAAATCAAGCAGAAGTTCAAACAAAATATGCGACAATTTGGGCCTGGGAACCCCTCACAGCAAAAAACTAGGAAGGGGCGGCCCCAACCCAAAGAACAAAGGACAAAGCAAATATGGACAATATCAGGACAACCAGCCCAAGCCGTAAGCAAAGAAGAACACCGGAAAGACAAAGAAAGATACCAGGAAGTGGTGCGACTTCCATAAGAGCCCTTGGCATAACATTGCTGACTACCTCTCAAAGCAGTCGTTGGCGGCCGAAGTGAAAGCCTCTGAATCAGATGCAGGTTTTGACTCTGAGTCAGAACTAGAAAGGGGAAGACAGATCATTGACACAGAACCAGTGGCACCATTGCTACCACCAAGCTCCAACCCCGTGAACTAGATGATCCAGAAGAAGACGAGTGCCTCTTCCATTCACAAATGTGGGTAAAAGGCACCCCACTGCACTTCATTGTTGATAGCAGTAGCTAGAAGGACCGCATCTTAGCAGAGGTCATCAAGCGACTGACCCTGCTGACAATGTCGCACCCACAACCCTACATTGGATGGCTCCGCCAAGGAAGCGATCTCCGCGTCATGCAACAGTGTTGACTGTCGTACGACATCAAGCCCTTCAAAGACGAGGTATTTGGTGATGTTGCTCCTCTCGAAGTTTGTAATGTTCTTTTCGACCAACCTTATTTATGGAAACGTCATGATGTATATGAGTCTAGGCCTTATAGTGTTATTATTACTTTGAACAGGAAATTGTACAAGATACCCGAGGCAGTCCCTCCTCGTGTTATTTCCTTGATCTCTGCGAAGCAATGCAAGAAGGTCATCTCTCAGACCGAGAGATTTGTCTTCTTCGTGATTTCCTCTCAGAGTGAGCGAAATATCGCAGCCACATCTAGGGCCTCTGTGGCCGATCTCTCCACACAACAAAAGTGAGTGGATAAGGTCATGGAAGAATACTCAGATATCTTCTCCTCTCCTACCAAGGTACCTCTGCACTGTCAGGTCAAGCATCCCATTGATCTGACCCCAAGCGCACTGCTACCCAATGGGCTAGTCTATCGATGCTCTCTGTTATAAAATGAGGAGATCAAGAGGCAAATCCAAGAACTGCTCCATAAGGGACACATACGTCCTAGCTCATTGCCTTGTGGAAGCACAATCATGATGATGCAGAAGAAAGACAGGACCTGATGACTCTGCATTGATTATCGGGCCCTGAATAAAATCAAAGTTCGAAATCGATACTCGATTCCCCGAATCGACGACCTCCTTGATCATCTCACGGGGGACAAATACTTCAGTAAGATTTATCTGAAGTCTGGCTACCACAATGTACCAATAGAACAAACAGATGTATGGAAGAACGCATTCAAGTGAAGAGAAGGTCTTTTTGAATGGCTCGTCATGCCCTTTGGTTTGACAAATGCTCGGACAACTTTTATGAGGATGATGGACGATATCCTACGACCTTTCACCAATAATTTTGTAGTGGTGTATTTGGATGACATCCTCATATACAACAAGACTTGGGTGAAACACTTGCAGCATATTCAACATGTTATGCACACCTTGCAGCAACACAAACTATATGCAAACTTGGAAAAATGCTCCTTCGACATGGACAGGGTCCATTACTAAGGCTACATCATTGATCAGCATGGTGTGCATGTGGATCCATCCAAGATGCAGGTCATCCATGAATGTCCATCCCCAACCACACTCATCGAACTTCGAAGCTTCTTAGGCCTCACCAATTTCTATCGCAGGTTCGTGTTGGGATTCTCTCATATTGCATGGACTCTCAGCCAAGTAACCAGGGGTGGCGGTAAGGAAAAAATTGTGTGGGGCCTATACCAACAATAAGCCTTCGATGAATTGAAGAAGCGTATGTGCTCATCCCCAGTACTTTCATTATCGAACCTGCAACATCCCTTTGAGATCAAGACAGATACTTCAGACTATGTTGTGGGCATCATTCTCACTCAACACGGCCACCCCGTGGCATATCATAATGAGACACTATTAGATGTTGTTCGTAAGTACCCTACTTATGAGAAGGAAATGTACTCCATTGTGCAAGCCTGTCGCCAGTGGAGACATTACATTCTTGGGAAGGAGACAATCATCCACACTGATCACAAGCCACTATAGTTCATGCACACCCAAGGAAAATTGCAGAATGACCACCATCAGAAGTGGTCCACATACTTACAGTTGTTCCACCTCAACATCAAGTATAAAATAGGAAGTACCAACAGAGTTGTTTATTTCCTTAGCTGACCTCCATTCGCGGCACTCACCACGGTGCTAGACACTTGCAACCAGGAGACCTCCGGATGGCCCCACCTCTACGAGACAACCCCTAACTTTTCCACCACCTACCAAATGTTGGGCCCCAACTCAGTTGTCACTAATTTCAATATTCAAGACGGGTTGTTGTGTCGTTTGGGCCATCTTTGCATTCCATCAAGTGAACACGTGAAGCTTATTTGGGAATCTCACTACAGTCGGGTGGCAGGACACTTTCATGTCGAAAAGACAATGGCGATGTTGCAGAAACATTTCTACTGGCAAAAACTTCGACAGGATGTTGACAAGTATATCAGGTCCTGCATCACCTGTGCTATTGCCAAACTAACCATTAAGAAACAAGGCATATACACCCCTCTGCCTACTCCTGACAGGATGTGGGAATCCATCTCAATGGACTACATGTAGAACCTCCTGTCCACCAAGAGGGGAAATGACTGTGTTTTTATGGTTGTTGATCACTTTTCCAAGATGACGATTCTAGTCGCCTGCAAGAAGAACATCACAACATAACCTACTGCCAATCTCTTCTTTGAATGAGTATGGGTACATTTTGGGATCCCATAAACCATTATCTCAGACCATGACAATCGGTTCCTCAACACATTTTGTTAGAGCCTCTGGTCACTACTAGATACCAAGCTCACCAAATCCACTGCCTTCCACCCCCAGAAAGATGGCCAAACCAAGGTCATCAATCATATGATCATACATATATTGCACATGTACAATTCAAAACACCCCCGCACATGGGATGAGAGTCTTCCCTTGATCCAAAATGGATCCAGGAACCAAAATTGGTCCAGGAAAGCCTAAAAATCAAAATGCTCAGAATCGCTTCAAAATAGACGTGTGCGTAGGCCTCGTCATTACGAACCCAACACAACTTGAACCGGCTCAAACAGATGTCGTATGCGAAATATATCGCTATCTATTCGTTTTTCCAAACAGACAAAATTTATGCTGACTGTACAGTCTGTACAGTGTTGACGTGGCAACTGACCATATAGTCCGTACGACCATACATGTGACTTGGAAGTGATGCGTTGGAAGTGATGGCTGACAGGTGGATGATTCATATTGTGACATGTGGCACGAGCTGACATGGAAAGGACCGCACAGTCGTACGACACGTGGTAGCTGACTGACGTGTCAAGCGCATTGACTGGGCATGTGTTGACATGTGGACGAATCATTGTATGACACGTGGCAGATAGTGGTCAAGTGTTATGGTGCCACATGGCCCAGTCTTGGGTTGCCACATGGCACCCCTCCATTGGTCGGACAGTTTGGGCAAAAATTTTATGTGACTCCGCGGGAGTCGAACCCGTGACCTCCGGTTCGGGTGGAGTGCTTTGGCAGGGTCGGGCTACCAGCTTGCCCACATTAGTTCTTAACAAATATAGCCCAAATGTTTTAATTAAACTTACCATTGGGGTATTTCGGCAGAGTTAATGGATGGGGTGTAGCCCCAGCCCCGACGCATATGACCTTACGATGTGACTACACCACACAACATACCTTTTGGGCGTGGTCCAATTAGCCCTAGTGCACTTTCATACGACTGTTACATATGCCCACTCTTCAACCTTTCGTGCGGGTATATGGGGATAGTGCCTGGTGGGTCGGGCTAGCCCGTCGATCAGGGCGTGTGACCAGATGCTCGAACCCAGGGGCTAAACAAACATAAGGGTGTGTGGAGGCATAAGAACCAGGCCAGATGGCCACATCTGCGACCAAGGGTCAGGAGCTAAGGGCTAAGGACCAGCGCCAGCTAGCCCAGGGACACATGGAGGGCGCCCATATGACTGGGGGCCCGGATTTCAGGGGCTATACCCTAAATTAGCCCAAAAGTAAGTTTTGTAATTTTATATTATGATTTTTAGTGATTTTTCAGCCAATTTTGAGAGATTTTGGCCATTATTGGAGGATCTGGAGCCCTTTTTTGGGCCAGATCTTGGGGGGAAGTTGGGAGTTTGTTACCCACTTTAAGCCTATATAAACCAGAGGTTCTTGGAAACCTTAAGGAGGTTCAGAATAGGAAAATGTTGAAGAATTGTAAATCCAAAGTCATTTTTATGCAGGGAAGCCATTGAGGAGAGCAAATTTGCGGGCCATTTCTGGGAGCTTCATTCATCCGTTTTCAGTGCCGTTAGTTGTGATGGGTTCTTGAGATCTAGAAGAACACAACAAAATCAATTTGTAATCAATTTGGCACTTTTTGGATGTACTTTTGAATCTTTTACTTGAAATAAGAAAGCCTCACCCATTGAGACAAAGGCCTGGAGACGTAGGCGATATTGCCGAACTTCGTTAACAATTTTGTTGTTATGGTTTGATGTTTCTTTATGCTTATTTCAAGATCTGTATATTTCATTATGGTTTCCATGTTTCATCTTTAGTTCTTCCTCTATCATCAAATTCCTAAATGGTTAATGAACACACGTTTTAAAACTCAACCATAGTCTTTAAAAGATCTTTTCAGATCAAGTGGTATCAGAGCTAGTTGACGGTTGGTTTTTAAGTTTACACGATTACCAGGGAAACATTGTATCGTGGTGAAGGCGAGCTTGTTGAAGAGAATCCTGAGATTGGATCGAGAAAGAGAACTTCTCAAAGTGAGAAGATGGCATCGGAAGAGGGACTTTCTCATGAGGAGAAAGAGTTTTGAAAGACTTTCTTCACCATGTCGAAAATGATGAAGGTCCTATATAACGATTACTTGGAATGGAAGAGACCGATTCTAGGTGAATCTTCAAAGGACAAAAGTGAAGAAGGATAAGATCCTCCTAAAAATCCTCCTTCACCTCCTTCTTCTCCATCAACTTCTACTTCTTCTTCGAGTTCAAGTTTCAAATCCACCGCAAGAAAACATTCCCATAAACATAAACAAGAAATGCCTTTACTTAAGCTTGATGTGAAATTTGAATTACCCATGTATGATGGTGAATTCAATGCAGAGAGGCTTGATAACTGGGTCAGACAGATGGAAGTTTATTGTGGTGTGCAACGAATCAAGGATGAGGCAACTCAAATCAAATTGGCGTCGCTTCGACTTGCAGACACATCACTCATCTGGTGGCAAAGCAAGTTGCAAAATGGCACGCAACAAGTGGGTAATGTATTTCCATCATTGCAAGTTTTTGTTTATGCACTTAGAAAGGAATTTCATCCTTTGGGTTATTAATAGAAGGCCTTAATTGAATGGCAAGGTCTTAAACTAATAAAGGGACAAATAGTTCAAGAATACACAAATGAATTTCGGAAGATGGCATTAATGTTAGACATTCCTTTACATACCCAAGAAACTCTTACGAAGTATATAGGATGTTTACGTCCACATATTTGTAACACTGTATTTATGTTTGGACCTACTAATCTTGATGAGGTTTATGTTCAAGCAAAATACATTAAGGCAAGGAAAACAAGAGTTGGTGTATCAGGGGAATCGTCTTCAAGAAAAGAGGACAAAAGGAAGTGGAATGGCAAGAAGACAAATTCAGTGGCAAGAAAGGAAGAGAAGATCTATTGCAAGCATTGAAAGAAAGAAGGGCATGATGATGACCATTGTTGGCAATTGCATCTCGAGAAGAGACCAAAGTGGTTCAAAGAGAGAAAAGGGAGGCAAACAGTTGCAACAACAACACGACCAACAGACTTGGGATCAGATTCAGGTGATGAATCTAAAATCTCAACAGTTGGTTTGACAATTAAAATGGGTGATGGATTTGATTCTAGAAGTAAATTATTTCACATAAGGGTCATAATGAGACATACTAAGGTCAACACATTGATAGATATTGGATCTTAATCTAACTTGATTTCAGAAGAAGTGGTTAAACAATTGGGATTAAAAACTCAGATGCATTATAAAGCTTACTCACTTAAATGGATAAACAATAACCATAAATTGCACATAACAAAGCAATGCACATTAAAGTTTGAAATTTCATCTAAGTTTGTGGATGAGGTAACATGTGATGTGGTGCCACTTAATGAATGTGGAATGGTCTTATGGAGTCCTTATTTGTATGATCGCAAAACAATCTTCTACAGGGAACATAATCAATATTACTTAATCAAAGCAGACAAAGAATATGTTGTACATGCTCATCACTTAAAAGAAAATCAATCTCTTCAAACAATGGAACAATTAAGAAAGGCAACTCATGCAGGAAACACACCTATAATTGTCCCAAATCAAGTAATTGATCTTAAGCAAGAACATGAGATGATTGTAGAATGGAAGTTCAATCATACTTTGCTTGAAGATAAGCTAATGTCGTGCAAGTATTACAAACATATTAGCTCATTTGCAGTCATATTTCTGATGTTACCATTAGTAATGTTGTCAAAATGCATGATAGTGGCTTCAGTAAGATGTGACAGAGTACAAGTGGCTAACAATATGTTGTCAGTTATCATGGTTGTTTTACAGTTGATCTTGATGAGACAAGTGCACATGACAGAGTTTAAATACAGAGAATAAGTGGGGTGGCCTATCCCGCACTTGATAACCGGTTAGTATCCTTTTGGAGGACCAAAAGGTCTTAGTGGGGAGGTGTGATCCAAAATGGATCCAGGAACCAAAATGGGTCCAGGAAGGCCTAAAAATAAAAATTATCAGAATCGCTTCAAAACGGACATGTGTGTAGGCCTCGTCGTTACGAACCCAACACAACTTGAACGGGCTCAAATAGATGTTGTATGCAAAATATATCACGATCTTTTCGTTTCGTCAAACAGACAAAAGTTATGTTGACTGTATTGTTCGTACAGTGCTGACGTGGCAGTTGACCGTATAGTCCGTACGACCATATAAGTGACATGGAAGTGATGCGTTGGAAGTGACACGTGGCAGTGATGGATGACAAGTGCACGAGTCATATTGTGACATGTGGCACCACTGCAAGGGTGACATGTGGCACAGACTGACGTGGCAGCTCCTACACCAAGGCAAGTGGCTCACCCAGGGCCAAATTCAGCAGAAATTTACTCATCTGATGGGGGAACTCAGCGCAATGGATACCATTGCTTCCTAAGGAGTGAGGATTGATCCAGGTGGATATCGGTGGCCACCCACCCTTTCCAACTCGCTCAAAACAGTTTTCTGGCAATTTTGACAATTTACTATTTTTATCAGTTTTTAACTTCCGAGGCCATTTTGAGGGCCTAAATGAAGGTTTTTCGGGATCGAGCTTCTCAAGTATATTCTAACGCTATGATTGAGCTCCCAAAATGAATCTACTCGACGATACTTTTCCAATGGGCTATTGTGCGCCTAAAACAGAGATCGTATGCAAAAGTTATGACCTCGAGAAGTTGATGTACTAACTTACCCAAATGGGGCCCACATGACTTTTGGCGCTTCATATCCTAGTGTTAGGTTTTTGGATGTCTAGGGTTTTTTACATTCCTGTTTATTGTAAAAAGGCCTTCAAAGCCTCATTGTAATCATCTTATCTCAGAGATAAGCTGCCACCATTCCAGTAAGCTTGTTTTCCGCTGCATTTTACAGTTTCAACTTTTTTCCTTATTGAATAGAAAACCAATTTTACTGTATCTCTGTTATTTTGTGCTAAGCATATTTTAATAATCTGTATTCATTTCATTCTGCTCATAAAATCTGGATCAATAGAATTTATAAAACGAGAAAAGAAGAAAAACAAGAAGCTCCAAGCAGAACTAGACAAGAAAGAAGACACTCAAGAACTAGAGAAGATGATCATGGAATTGAATGTTCAAATAAAAGAAGATAAAAGAATTGAAGAGGCACTCAAAGAACAGTTAGAAGAAAGAGACATGATCATTGGAAATTTGGAAGTAGAGATTGTCACATTGAGAAAGGATCTTCAAAGGAAAAATATTCAGAACAACTCAAAAGTTTTGGATGACATTATCAGCAGTCAAAGGCCTAATCATGACAAGTCCGGACTTTGATACAATCAGACAGAAAATGGATCAAGCTCCAAAACGACAGATCAAGAAACATATCCAAAAATATATGGAGAAACAGTCAAAGGGGATAGAAATTTCTACAAGGAATATCATAGGGACACTCCTCCATGGAGAAGATTCAGATTTCAGAATTAACAACAGTTAGAAACAACTAGGCATCAGGAAGAAGAAGGATTCATAAGAGTAACTCTTTTCAAAAGATCTTCAACTCCTAGGTATCAAACTATATATTTTTATTTATGTTATGCATGCAATAATTTTGAACATAAAGTTGTAAATTGCAAATCTAATAGCAAGAACATAAGCAACTTTGAAATTCATACACAAAAAAGTTATCCAAGAAGGCCTATTGAAAAACATAGAAGAAGATACAACATGTTTGAATCATTGAGCATTGAAGTGGAATGCTACAAGTGCAACAACTTTGGACACATGTCCAAAGATTGTAGAATGGCAGTCCCTCCTAGAGAATCACAACATAATAGCAACAGTCACAAACATGAACCTCAGATGAGAACATGGATAAGAAAGAAAAATTAGTATAGCAATGAAGAATGCTCACTCTCTCTACAAGCTAAGCATAAGAAACATGGTTGGTATGTTGACAGTGGTTTCTCAAAGCACACGACAAGTGATGAAGAGAGTTTTCTAACATTGAGAAAGGAAAGAGATGGATAAGTCTCCTTTGGAAACGACGACTCAACTAAAATCACTGGAAAGGGCACAATCATAATTGGAAATAAGGATACCAAGGTAGAAAACGTTCTCCTACTGGAAGATATGAAACATAATCTTCTAAGTGTAATTCAAATGTGTGACCAAGGTCACAAGCTCATGTTCGATTCATAGAAATGTGAGATAAGAAAAGAAATTTTAGGAAAATTGGTTGCAACAACTGTAAGAACTTCAAGCAACATATATGTATTAAGTGAAATTGGAAATGAAAAGTGTTGTCTAGGGAAGGAAGATGAAGTTTGGCTATGGCACAGAATAATGGGTCACATAAACTTCGATAACCTCATCAAAGTCAGCAAAAAGGAAGTAGTCAAAGAAATGCCCCAGATCATGAACCCAACCAACAATTTATGCAAGCATTGTCAAAGAGGAAATAAAACAAAGACTAGGATCAAATCAAAGGAATACTCAAGTTCCACACAAATTATAATCATCATGGCCACCAAAAATGAAAAATGGGCAACTTCATCCATGAGTCTAGTGAATAAGTGATGTTTGGAATGGGATTGGAATCCAATCACTGCATATTTATCATTAAATTTTGTGTTGTATCCTCTTTAATAGTCATTACACATGGTGGGGAAGGTTCATCGATTATGCTGCTAAAAATAAACACACCTCATGACATGATCACTAAGGGATGAGTGGATGCTACATGTGTCATGCATTGATAAGCTACAAACATATGACAAAGGGCTGAGGGGAACCCTCCCCTTAAAAAAAATCCTTCATCATAATTATTATAATTATGTATGTGAAAGTTTTGAAGATTTTCAAATTGGTTGATTTGTGTGGTAATCAATGTACTTTGTTGGTGTCTAAATTTCAAGCACTTCATTTTAAGTGACCAAGAGAATAAAACCCACGAAGTCTTCAAATTGGAAAAATATCACCTTGACTTATGATAACTAGCTATTAAAATTCACCTCAAAAACCAAAGTCCAACTCCTCA
>JASDQU010683133.1:81647-99766 GCA_032191745.1 Picea mariana
GATCATCAAAACCATTGAATGTATGCATCTGATTCCTTTTATTTCTAACAACTGCTTGGATCTTACACTTTCCCACTTGACCATGTTTGGGGGGATTGACAGGGTGCCCTAGCAAGCCCATGTCTGTAGGTTTTGGTTTGCCACTCGGCGGAATTTCTGAAAAGCCATCATCCCCTCCCATCATAGTACCACTTTTCCATCTTGTTTCCCACTCACCTATCCCATTCCACTTGTCTAGACATTGGATTGACCTATTTTCAGGATTGCACCTTATCTTGTGGGAAGAAGGGGCTAAAGGCCCAGAAGGTAAAAGAAAGTTGGTAAAAGATAAAAGCCTAAAAATAAAACCTCAAGATGCTTCGCCCAGGGATCCCCGAGAAAGCAATAAAAAGCTTCTCAGCAAGAAACAAGAGGGACCTAGAAAAAATAATGTAACAAGGCTTAACGTGAGGATAGGGGATCTCATCACGAGCCAACCTATTAAGTACATGGGTATCTAACAGCATGACATTGCCATTAGCTGGTCACCACACCAGGGCAGTGACTCTTGGTTGCATGGACAAAGGAAAGGGGGTCTCATCACGAGCCAACCTTCTAATTTCTGTGAAAATACTTGTGGGTAATGTTGTCACCACTGGTCACCATGCCAGGGTAGTGTCCCTTGATTAGCTCTTGAACAAAAAAGCAATAAAAGATACAAAAATAAAAGAATGAAGAATAAAAGGCAAGAATGGGTTTGGAAAAAATGCATCCATGACAAGTACAACTCACCTTCTACAAAGGCACCCACAGGTAACATTTTTGTATCCTTGGCCCTCACTACACCACATGTTTGGACATCCCCTGACCACATCACTCGCTTACATGGCTTGGATGAGGTTTCTTTCGGGAAATTTCCTTCTTCTGTGGACACTAGCCCAATAGGACGCCTTGTCCTTTTCTCCAGACTTGTATTGTAGGCTTGTGTAACGTCTTTGAGCTGTTAACTAATGTATTAGGGATTTTATGCACATGTTTAATAATATTGATGATGAGATGTGATTGACTTTGCTATGATCCTTGTGGCTGATGATCCCATGGAGGGCGTAGCTTTTGATGTGCAGGACCATGTTCGACGGATAAGTACCATTTTGGACCGGTACACATGGGGAGATGATCAGTTCGGACCTCCATGGGGCTGAAGAGAACATCAGGTGGATGCTGAGACCCCATCAGGGGGCAGAGACAGGATAGAGATGAATCAGGGGCTTTGCACCAGAGAAGAAGAGGACGTTTCACTAGAGGCACCTCGACACAGCTTGACCTAGGGGGGTTAACCCCTCTTCAGTGGAACGTTGGCCTTGGAAGGCCTGGGATGTCACCCTTCATGACCATGGCATCATCCAGCCTTTTGGATGTCTTGGGAGGCAGATTGGGCAGCAGTGGCACGTGTGGCAGGTTGGAGAAGCCCAAGGAGGGCTAACGTTTTGCTCCAGGATGCTTCATTTTCCCTAGAAGGGGCTAACGTCCCCCTTAGAGGAGGTTTTTATCTTTTTTCAGCTTGATTAGGGTTTAGATTTAACATTTTAATGTAAAACAGTATGATTTAGTATTTTGGCCTTGTTGGCCTTTTACATGACCTAAAATGTAAAATTAGGTCATGGTACTGTATAAATAGGGATTTTTACCTTCTTTTTTTCATCACAACTTAGTCACTCCATAAGGAAGTCTGAAATTTGCCCCCTCTCTTGGGTTATTGGCTGATTTAGTGATGCGCACTTGTGGAAGGAGGATTATTTTGGCATGTTTTGGCATTTCTCTTGAAGGAAGGTGTTACAACTAGGGTTTGCATTGATATTTCTTGGTGAATTGTAAGTGTTTTTTCTGCAAAACTTCTTGAATGAATGGTTGTAGTTTAATTTCTTGCATATGTTTATGATTTTGCTGAACAAAAACCTAGGTGACAAGCACACAAGTAGGTCCTTGTCTCATGTCCCCTTTGAGAGAATTTGTTAGCCATTGAAGAAGAAGAGAGCCTAGTCGTTGTTGCACTCTCTCTCTCGCTTCATTTTTTGCTAGTCGTACTATCTAGAGGCCAAGAAGAGAGAGACGTCTTAAGCCTAGGTCTACTACACTTGGGGCTGTTTTTTTCTCCAGGGTTTGCTGAAAAGGCCTTGTTGTAGCAACACCTTGCTTCATCAAACCCTCTAGTTTTGGTTTTAGGCTTCATCTTTCAGCTAGCCATTTTGCCATCTGAGTTAAGGAAGGAGGAGAGAGCACTGAGGCCTAGTTCACCTACACCAAAGTGAGCCTCTCTCCCCTAGGGTTTTGAATTTGAGGTCTTGCCTTAGAAACACCTCAAAGTCTCTCCCTTTAGTCCTTATCCGTTTTGACTTTTGTCTCCTTCAACTCTTGCGTCCTTCACTATTTACTCCATTTAACCCTAAGGCACTAATCCTAAGACCTTGTGTGTTGAAGTAAACCTGATCAAAACTACTTTCAACACTTTGAATCAAACCCTAACCTAACTAACCCTAGCCTAGAACTAACCCTCTAAAACTATATGCTTTCATCATCTTCTGTTATTAACACCTTTGTGCAGCAAACGTTTTGTTTTATAAGCAATTGAATGGTGATTTGAGGCATAATTGAATGAAGTGTTGATCTATTACTTTGAATGCCACATTATTCCAGTATTTATTGGTGAAGTGATAATTTTCATTGCTATTTATAAACATTGACTTCGTCAATATTTATTGCCAAAATTGCTTATATGTTCATCATATAGTTATTCATTTATATGAAGTACTAACCCATTGAATTAGCTTGCATATATCATTTTTTGTTGCTTTGTCTCAGACAGGTTTATCGTTGCGGGTTTTACTTTATTATTGGTTGTTTAGCCGGGACTATTTTCTTGGTGGTGACTTGTGAGGGGGAAATATATCTTTGTCTTATCATCCTCTTTGCCTTCTCAAAACCCCAGGTCACCAAGGACGTCTCCCCTGCGCCTTACCACCCTAAATAGAAAGAACCATCCCATTGTGGTGACATTGGGTGGGATTGGTTCCTGTTACGCCAGTTTGGTCTTCAAACATCAAGCTTCTACCCTTGCTACAAACTATGCAATAACATTTTGGCTTCATTGTCGGGGAACATTGAGTTAATTATCCTCAAGACCACACTTTTCGGTAAGCCTTGCCTCTAGAAGCGTTATCTTACAAGCTTACCTGGCGACTCCACTAGGGTGTTTTCCCTTTTTCTTTGGTAGTTTCAAGTAAACTATCTGGCGACTCCACAAACCAAAAAGAGGTTCAACAATCCTCCTTTATCTTTCAGAAGGAAGCCTCCCAAGAACTCTCATTTTGTAAAATCACTTTTCAGAAAGAGTCTTCCTTTGAAAACCATGTCTAGTTCTCAGACCACCACTATAGCAAATCCACCCAACAATCAAGGACAATGGTCATCTACTCTTTTCAAACCACTAAGCATGTCGGCCATACCAGGCTATCCTAGGAAAATGCCAGCCAAGTTCGAGAAGTGGTTGCCTAAATTTACCGGTACTAATGCAATTAGTGCCAAAGAGCACATGAGCAGCTTTTGGGCGTTTTTTCAGCTTCATCCCATTAGTGATGATGTTGAAGATTTAGTCATGAAGTTGTTCTCCGCTACCCTCTATGATGCTTCGAGGCGTTGGTACCCGATCTTTCTCGATGGTAGCATTAAAACCATGGATAGACTAGAAGAGGTCTTTCTCAAGAGGTGGAGTATCAAAGAAGACCCTAACATGCTCCTTACTCGACTAAATAACCTTTGGAAACATGAAAATGAGTCTATTCGGGAGTTCCATACTAGGTTTGAGACCTTGTTGCAAAAGATCCCTGCACGCCATCACCCGAAAGATGATTACCTTGTCCACATCTACACCAAGTCTTTCAATGGCCAATTAGGGTATCTTCTCATAGACAAAACCCCCCAATCAATTCAAGAAGCCCAAGAGCTCGCTATTAGAATCGAGGCTAACCTCATCTCATCTAAGATTGAGCCTTTCACAAATCCAAGGGGGAAAGTGGACACCAAACCAAAGATAGTTCACAATACCGAACCTACCTCAGATCTTTGTGCTAGTATAGCCAAGTTGCAAGCCTCTATGGATGGTATCATGAAGAATCAAGAACAAATGATGAGTAGGATCTTCAACTTGGAAATATCCCAAAGCCAAGCACCCGGGATTCCGTATGAAGGGCAATTTCAAAAGGGGAACCAATTTTATAAGCAAAAGAATGAGCAAGAGATTCCAAACACCTCAGCCCCTACAAATGTTGTTGATGAAAACCCTTGGTGCCTTGAATGCAGTGAAGCACATTGGGAGCAGGAATGTCCTTACAGTGATAATGACCATCAACAAGTAAACAACATAGGCCATCTCATGGAAGGCCCTCAGATAAATATCACTGCTAAAGAACATCAAGAGGCCATAAGAGAAGCGGCCAGGAAAGCTGGAATGGCAATAATGAACAACCTAAACCAGGAATCAAAAGAAAAATTGAAGAAACAAGAGTTCTAGGTGTATAGAAGAAAGAAACTGAGCCAACCTACTGCTGAACAAAAAAAACGCCCTTCTTTGGATGTGCTCCTTCCTAAAACATCCAAGACTGAGAGGGCTGACTTAAATTTTGACTTTGAAGGGGCACTATCCAAGATGCATGTAACCATTCCCCTAAGAGAAGTCATTAAGGTGCCATATGTCAAAGAGCATTTTGACAATTTCTTTCAAGGATCAGATGGACCCATGGACCCCCCTATCATGTTGCAAGCTGATCACTTCAGGGTCCAATATGGTGAAAATCCTCCCTGCTTCATGACTTTAATAATGAACAACAAGAGCCTCAACAATTGCATGTTGGATAGCGGGGCAGGCGCCAACATAATGCCCTTTAAAGTCATGCAACAATTAGGCTTGAAGGTCACACGCACTTACATGAATGTGTGTGGCTTCGAATCTAAAGCCATACCCACACATGGAGTAGTTGAGAATGTGGATATTTGCCTTAAAGAATACCGTGAGAAAGTAATCCACATTAACATCGTGATAGTAGACATCCCAGATGAGATCATACAAACTCTTCATAAATTCCCCCCTGAAGATATGCCTTTCGCAATAGAAGAAGATGTTGATCAGATTAAATGGCCCAAAAAGGAAGAATACCAACAACTCCTAGATGAATTCAAAGACAAGGAAACCGAGACCGTGAAAATACTACAAAGACCAAAAGACGATGTACAGATTCATCCATCCCAGCAAGAAGTATTTACAGTAGAAGCTCACCCTCCTCCCTTTGTATAATACATCAGGGTTGTCCAAGGGACAACCAAGTACAAGATCATGAAATACAAGGAAGGAGATGTAGTATGGATGTGGGATACCTAGAAAGGAGAGTCAACTAATGTCAAAGGAAGCACTCAATCATGGCTCGGACCTTTCAAGGTTGGTCGAGAATCAGTTAATGACTCCTACTATTTGTCCACTTTGGAAGGAAGAAGGCACCCATTACCGATCAGCGGGCGCCTCCTCAAACCCCGCCAAGGTGGGGGAACCTGACTTCACAGGTAAGTAGGCATTTTGCATTCATGTATTATATCATTTGCATTTGCATGTTAGTTTGTTTTCATATCACCTTATTGATTGTTTTATTTCAGTCTGTATATATATGTGTATGCTAGGGTGGCATTACCACCCCAAATTTTTGTTACTGATACTTTTGTTGAGATTGAGCAGGTCAACAGGTTATGCTAGAGATGTTGAGGTTCTCATGCGCTCTACGGTGAGCACATGTTCCCGGGTTGGAGCCAGATGTTATCCCCCACTTTCAGGGATAACTATGAGATCCTGTCTCGAGGCACACAGGTCTTAGACATGGAGTACCGAGAGCAGAATTGACTTTAGCATGGTTCTGGAGGGCCCACGTTTTCCTTTTCCAGCATCTTCATCTTGTCAGCAACAACAACATCCACCACCATCGGCTTGGTCCTGTGTCAGAGAAGGTTCTTGCTCCATGAGGTAATTAGTCCAGGTATCATGGTATGTGTCACTTTGATCATCAAAACCATTGAATGTATGCATCTGATTCCTTTTATTTCTAACAATTGCTTGGATCTTACACTTGCCCTCTTGACCATGTTTGGGGGGATTGATAGGGTGCCCTAGCAAGCTCGTGTTTGTAGGTTTTGGTTTGCCACTAGGGGGGAATTTCTGAAAATCCATCGTCCCCTCCCATCATAGTACCACTTTTCCATCTTGTTTCCTGCTCACTTATCCCATTCCACTTGTCCAGACATTGGGATGACCTATTTTCAGTATTGCACCTTCTCTCATGGGAAGAAGGGACTAAATGCCCAGAAGGTAAAAACAAGCTGGTAAAAGATAAAAGCCTAAAAATAAAACCTTGAGATGCTTCACCCAGGGATCCCCGAGAAAGCAATAAAAAGCTTCTCAGCAAGAAACAAGAGGGACCCCGAAAAAATAATGAAACAAGGCTTAACCAGAGGATAGGGGGTCTCATCACGAGCCATCCTATTAGGTCCATGGGTATCTAACAATATGACATTGCCATTACTGGTCACCACACCATGGCAGTGACTCTTGGTTACATGGCCAAGGGAAATGGGGTCTCATCACCAGCCAACCTTCTCATTTCTGTGAAAATACTTGTGGGTAACGTTGTCACCACTGGTCACCATGCCAGGGAAGTGTCCCTTGATTAGCTCTTGAACAAAAAAGCAATAAAATATAAAAGAATAAAAGAATGAAGAATAAAAGGCAAGAATGGGTTTGGAAAAAATGCATCCATGACAGGTACAACTCGCCTTCTACAAAGGCACCCACAGGTAACATTTTTGCATCCTTGGCCCTCACTGCACCACATGTTTGGACATCCCTTGACCACATCACCCGCTTACATGGCTTGGATGAGGTTTCTTCCGAGAACTTTCCTTCTTCTGTGGACACTAGCCCAATAGGACGCCTTGTCCTTTTCTCCAAACTTGTATTGTAGGCTTGTGTAACGCCTTTGAGCTATTAACTGATGTATTAGGGATTTTATGCACATGTTTAATAATATTGATGATGAGATGTGATTAACATTGCTATGATTCTTGTGACTGATGAGCCCATGGAGGGCGTAGCTTTTGATGTGCAGGACCATGCCCGACGAACAAGTACCATTTTGGACCGGTACACATGGGGAGATGATCAGTTCGGACCTCCATGGGGTTGAAGAGCCCATCAAGTAGATGTTGAGACCCCATCAGGGGGCAGAGACATGATAGAGATGGATTAGGGGATTTGCACCGGAGAAGAAGAGGACGTTCCACCAGAAGCACCCCGACACAGCTTGACCTAGGGGGGTTGAGCCCTTTTCAGTGGAATGTTGGCCTTGGAAGGCCTGGGATGTCACCCTTAATGACCATGACGTCATCCAGCCTATTGGACGTCTTGGGAGGCAGATTGGGCAGCAGTGGCACGTGTGGCAGGTTGGAGAAGCCCAAGGAGGGATAACGTTTTGCTCCAGGATGATTCATTTGCCCTAGAAGGGGCTAACGTCCCCCTTAGAGGAGTTTTTTTTATCTTTTTTCAACTTGATTAGGGTTTAGATTTAACATTTTAATGTAAAACAATATGATTTAGTATTTTGGCCTTGTCGGCCTTTTACATGACCTAAAATGTAAAATTAGGTCATGGTATTGTATAAATGAGGGCTTTTTACCTTCATTTTTCATCACAACTTACTCACTCCATAAGGAGGTCTGAAATTTGCGCCCTCTCTTAGGTTATTGGCTAATTTAGTGATGCACACTTGTTGAAGGAGGATTATTTTGGCATGTTTTGGCATTTCTCTTGAAGGAAGGTGTTACAACTAGGGTTTGCATTGATATTTCTTGGTGAATTGTAAGTATTTTTTCTGCAAAACTTCTTGAATGAATGGTTGTAGTTTAATTTATTACATATGTTTATGATTTTGCTAAACAAAACCATAGGTGACAAGCACGCAAGTAGGTCCTTGTCTCATGTCCCTTTTGAGAGAAATTTTTAGCCATTGAAGAAGAAGAGAGCCTAGTCGTTGCTACACACTCTCTCTCTCTTCATTTTTTGCTAGACGTACTATCTAGAGGCCAAGAAAAGAGAGACTTCTTAAGCCTAGGTCTACAACACTTGGGGCTGTTTTTTTCTCTAGGGTTTGCTGAAAAGGCCTTGTTGTAGCAACATTGTGCTTCATCAAACCCTATAGTTTTGGTTTTATGCTTCATCTTTCAGCTAACTGTTTTGCCATCTGAGTTAAGGAAGGAGGAGAGAGCACTGAGGCATAGTTCACCTATGCCAAAGTGAGCCTCTCTCCCCTAGGGTTTTGAATTTGAGGCCTTGCCTTAGCAACACCTCAAAGTCTCTCCCTCTAGTCCTTAGATGTTTTGACTTTTGTCTCCTTCAGCTCTTGCGTCCTTCACTATTGACTCCATTTAACCCCAAGGCACTGATCCTAAGACCTTGTGCGTTGAAGTAAACCTGATCAAAACTACTATCAACACTTTGAATCAAACCCTAACCTAACTAACCCTGGCCTAGAACTAACCCTCTAAAGCTATATGCTGGCGTCATCTCCTGCTATTAACGCCTTTGTGCAACAAATGTTTTGTTTTATAAGCAATTGAATGGTAATTTGAGGCATAATTGAATGAAGTGTTGATCTATTACTTTGAATGCCACATTATTCCAGTATTTATTGGTGAAGTGATAATTTTCATTGCTATTTATAAACATTGACTTCGTTAATCTTTATTGCCAAAATTGCTTATATGTTCACCAGATAGTCATTCATTTATATGAAGTACTAACCCATTGAATTAGCTTTCATATATCATTTGTTGTTGCTTTGTCTCAGGCAGGTTTATCCTCTGGGGTTTTACTTTATTATTGGTTGTTTAGCCGAGACTATCTGCTTGGTGGTGACTTGTGAGTGGGAAATCTATCTTTGTCTTATCATCTTCTTTGCCTTCTCAAAACTCCAGGTCACCGGGGATGTCTCCCCTGGGCCTTACCACCCTAAATAGAAAGAACCATCCCATTGTGGTGAGATTGGGTGGGATTGGTTCTTGTTACGCCATTTTGGCCTTCAAACCTCAAGCTTCTACCCTTGCTACAAACTGTGCAATAACAGATCCTTCTCATGAGTTTTGTGCCAAAATAATGTTGGAACAATACCTTTAAACACTAGTTACTTATGACAGTATTTAGTATTCTTTGACCAAGAATCTGGGGCAGCCTTTAATGACTATAAGATCATATTCAAACTAGAGATAAACAACTGTAACCAAATGTGATTTTAGCCAACAAGTGTAGCATGCATCATCAATCAATGAATGAGACTCAAATTGTACTTTTTAGGCAATGAATAAAACCTGAAAACAATGAATGAGAAAGGTAGCATTCCATCTTGTAATGAGGTCATTGGCATATGCTTAGCATCGACTTGTTATTTGAGACAATTTAGATTAAGAATGTGTTGAAACATTTGAAAGTAAGGGGAGTCTTACACCATCATCACAATACGCTCAAATTTTTGCAGTTTAGACAACAAATGAAACCCTTGAACAATGATGACAAGGGCAATGTCCAGTAGTACTACAAAGTCTTTAGGCATCATTTGACATGGGTTTTCTCTCATAAAACATTTGGTGCAAAATTACCTCGAAGTTTTGTCAAATAAAGCTACACCATATGGATCAAATCTCTACAGTTCAATCAATGAAGAAGAACCTTTGGACAATAATGAGAGAAAACAACAATTTGCAAGATTATGAGGCCTTTGAACCCTTTAAAGCATCAATGTGTTATTGGAGAAAAATCATATTAAAACATTGCTCAAAATAAGCATTATATCCTCGCAACAATTGAACCTCAAGTCTGCAAATTTTGACATTAAAAAGGTCCCTCAAATAGTGATAAAATGAGTGAGATTCTTCCCTCTAAGTGAGGTCGTTATAGCCTTTAATGTCTTGATGTGTTGCTTAAATTGTTCTAGAATGAAAATCACCCAAAACATGACATGATAAATGATAATGGTTCTAGTTAGGATTCATACATTCCAATCATTCCAAGTACATAGAGCATACACACATGGTTAGGTTCATCTAATTCAAAGAATGCTTCATCAAATCAAGGGATAGATCCTTTGTAAGAATTAAAAAAATAAAACTAGATCTAAAACCCTCTTATGCCAACCATTAAAAATATTCTTTAAAAACAAGTTAGCATGAGTAAATCATTTGATGTATAATTGAATCCCGAGCAATCTAGACCAAACATATGACAATACAAACCCTAGATTGCAAAAAAAAAGAAAGGAAAGGACAATTTTGAGTTTTTTGAGTGGTTGAAAACAAGGATAGACTAGTGCCTAGAGAAGGATATGGGGTCTCTACACCAAATCTAGGTGAAGCTAAAGGTAAAAGATGAGATAATGTTGATGGCACTTACAAGTTCCCTCTCAAACATTGTCATGGGTTAGCTGGTTCTCTTCAAGAACGTATGGGGAATTGGTCCATGAAGAAGCCTCTACAAGTACTAACAAGGTGATCTCAAAGGTTGGTCAAGGCAAAAGGGAAGATCCCTATGATATCCTACCTTAATGCAATGGAAAAATTATCCAATGGTCAAAGGGGGAAGGCAAGAAGACTATACCTTGAGTTACCCTTCCAAGCGGAGCATGTCACCCTTCTTTGGACTTGTAGTAGATTTGTCCTCCAACAAACTTGAAATTTTTCTATCTAAACCCTTGAAAAATAGCTAAACGTTCACTTAGATAAAATATAGATGCACAAGAACTCTTTAAACCCATTTTCTGATTAATCTCCAATAAAGAAAATGAGAGAGGTCTCCTCCTTTTATAGCTAAGGAGCCTCCTCAATATGATGATCAATCTAATGTGTTAGCTCAATACCATTGGCTCAGTCAAAACCATGGGAAAAATACAATGAACGACATAAAATATCCCTCAAAACCCTCAAAGACAAGAGCACCCCTCTAAAATGGTTCAAATACACCAAATAATGCTACACATGTGGGCTAGAGAGGGCTAGGAGAGATGCACCCCTTAAAAAACGTGCGAATGTCCCATCAAGGGGTGAAAGGACGAGTCAACCATGGTCCAAGGAATCCAAAGTTCCTCTAACCAACTCCAAAAATGTGAGGAATGGTCCAAATATGAAAAAACCATCTCAAAAAGCATGACATCACTCCCACACGTATGGGTTGTCCAAGTCAACAATTCAATGCATGCGGCATGTGTGGCCTCCTCAAGGTGGGAACTCCTCAAATAAATAATGGTGATAAATGCCACACCATCCAATCATCAATCTAACCACCTGGAACAACCCCAACAACCTGTAACCAACTCCTCAAATGCATCAATGGCTCCCACATGTGGTCCAAGGATAGAATAATAATGCACGAGTGTTAGTACACCGTCCAAATGAGAAAGGAGAGAAAATTTGAGAGGTTGATGTGGCAAGTGTGATGACATGGAACCCTTTCATGGTCGGATGCATTGTCACTGATCCCAATGTAGTGACATGTATCCTAATCTAGTAAATGGATCCCAAGAAAAATGTCATGGATCTCAACATTTGCAGATATGATCGCATATGCGTACATGGATCCCAATGTGATGTCATAAGTCTCGATTCATGGTACATGTATCCCAATGCAAGGTACCCCTTTGAAGTGATGGGTCTAAGTTCTTAGTAATCCATTAGATGGTAACACCTGGTGATATCTCTTAACACAACATAAGAAATAAGGATTAGTTTTAATATTTTCCTAAGTTCTACCAAGTGGGAACTGTAAGAAAAATAGATGTGCTCGTTTCACCATAGATAATATAGCAATATTGTCACCCAACCATCGGCCGAAGCCACCCCCGAGCACCTTAACCTTGACAAAGAGAATAATTCTGGAAGCAAACCCTAGAACCAATATCCAATCAATGTAGCGTACCTATCTCCAGAACTAGCACACAAGGAAAAAAGTCCAAACCATAACCAAGAGAAAGTCCAAGCCTAAAACCAAAAATACAAGTCGCAGTAGTTGCAACTACAACTACTCTCCAAACTTGTGCACTTACTAAATATCTGCAGTTGCGAGCTATGTGTGTCCAAATGAGCTCTGGCATCTTGTATTTATATTGCTCTTTCTTAGCTGTGTGGGAAAAATTCTCTTTCTGGAGGCTAGAAACTCAATATTAATTATTCTCTTTAGTCGACTTGACTTCTAGGGTTATGTCCAAGGCTTTTAGGGTTTCTCAAGCTTTCCAGAAGATTCTAGTCTCATCAAGGTTACACGTGGAGGTTAATACCTCCCACAACTACCAAAATATCAACACCCCCTCCTAGTTAGGGAGGTATTAAAGGCAATGATCTTGAGCACAAACAGATCATTCAACTAGTAGCATCATCATAGCCACACAGGCTATCTCATGATCAAATCACGAGCACCATCATCATTGTTAGTATCATCTAATAGCATCAACTGCATCATCTCTCGAAGCCATACTCCATCCAAGTAATCAAGCATGATGTTGAATGAGTCACTTACTCCACATAGTGATATAAGAACCATTCTTCTAATCTATACATATGTCCTGGAAGAATAACTATTCCAACAAATGCTGAAAGCCATGCCATGAGATACAAGGACTATTCTTCTAATCCGAACATATGTCCTAGAGGAATAAATGTCCTGGACTATTTTCTACATGGAGAATATATGTCCACTAGCACACTGACTATCCATCTAGCTAGTAATCATTTCCAACACTATTGATAGTCTTCATGGAAATCCGAACAATTCCATTCAATAGAACACAACTGTGTCTATCCATAGTAGTACACAACTATTATCCAGTGGTACACAACCACACCAAGTAGCACACAACTACTTAATCAATGACACATAGTCACAACTAGTGGAACAGATCCACCACAATAACATACATCTACTGTCTAGAGACATACATCTCCACAGTAATCATATCATCTGATATCAACCTGCATAAAACAAAATCATGATATAAACTGAGTCATATGGGCCAGTCTTCCACTCACATCTATGAGATATGGAAGAGCATCTTCCCTCAGAAAGTAAAACATCATCCATGGGAAATCTGGACTATTCTTCTCAAGCATAGAAGAATATTTGTCCCTGACTTATGAGCTTGGACCATTCTCCTAACTGGGCCATTCCTCCGACACTAATCATAATGAAACCTGGAGAGAATGAGTCTGCCTTAGGCAATGCCTGTCCCTGATTGTTGAACTTGGACCATTCCTCTGACACTACTCATAGTGCAACCTGGAGAGAATGAGTCTGCCCTAGAAAATGACTATCCAGACCATTTCCTAATGGAAATGACTGTCCTGGACCAACCTCCAAAACAAACCATTCTTCGAAACTGCTCACAACTCTGAACTTCGAAAGAATGACTGTCCAACAAGGCAGACCATTCTACTTTGCCACTACTTAGGGTGACTTCCAAGAAGAATGAATGTCCTAGACCATTCCCCCACACTGGCCATGAGAGGAATCGTTGTCTATGGTACATCAACAATCTATCAGACCATTTTCATTACGAAAATGATTGTTCGATTTGGACCATTTTCCGAACTAGAAAATGTCCATCCGTCGGAAATCTCAAACCACTTTCCGAATTGGAAAGGAAATTCTCATCGTAGACCATTTTTCGAACTGAAAAATGATTGTTCCCAACCAGGAAGTTCTCTCTATGAGCCCCAACTTGTTTCTTAAGTATGCAAACTTTTCATCTTGGACAGAGGATTTACCAAAATATATGTTATTTGCTCATCGGTGGAGATATACTGGAGAACCACTTCTCTCTTCTGGACTTTATCATGGAGAATATAATGCTTCATCGCAATGTACTTCGCTCTGTCATGGAACACTGGTTTTCTCTTAAGGCTTCAAATAGCTTTGATCATTACAATATATCATGGTTGAATTCAATACTTTTGTTTCCTACTAGCTCATGACATCGTGGAAAAGCTCAAACTGAAAGATATCCAAGTAGCACTTATTTTGTCATCATGAGAGTTTGTCATGGATTAGCAATCCATCATCCTGGACTTCTGAGTAACCATTCCGATACACTATTTATGTTAGAGAAGGTTTTCACCACGCTTCTATTGTATATAAGGTACTTTGCATCAAGTTGTTTGAATCCATACAAGGTCTTCTTATATTTGCATACATGGGTCTCTTTCTGGTATAAGCTTCTTTCTCAATTTTCTTTTTTTGCGAAGAACAATATTTGATATGTAAATTCTAATCCATGGATACTACGAGAGGTATATATGGTTTACTGGAATGAGTTGTCGTCATAGTATTTTCTTTCTTCTGGAAGAACTTCTGAATCTCGCAATGCTTCCATTCATAAGTCTTTTTCACATTTTCTTACATACATTGTTCTTTATCATAACTTCCATTTCTTATGCTTTATTGCTTCTAGTAGGTTCAAACCAAGCTGGTAATCTTTGTGATTCTCGGTATAACAATCTGTTGTTCTGGAATGGAATATTCATGTTCTTCCTCATGTTTCTCTTTAGCTCTTGGGTCCATGGAGTCTTCTATAGATTCCATGCCCTGAAGATTTCAACTTCTTCCTTTCATCATAGTATCATGGATGTAGATGGATAACTAAGGATACTTTAAGGATTCTTTTCGAAGAAGACTTCTTCTAGACTCAAACTGAACATGTGTTGCTTATCATGGTGGCTATTTTTAATCGAAACATGGACATATACTTCATAATCCTTAATGGATCATATCATTTAGGATTATCTCCCTCCTAATCCTTGCTTCATGCATGAATGCATGCTCTTCTTTTGGAATTTTATAATCAACTCCCTCCATATAAGGGAGTCCACGCTTCCGTCTCTTTTCCTTCTTCAAACCATGGTTCCATGATCTTTTCCTTTCACGATATCCAACACTTTATTCTTGGCAGGGATGAGGTCAATCCTTGTCTTCCATTCTCTGAAGTTAGAAGCCCCTTCTAACTTGTTTTTTGACTTCATAGAGTAAGTCATGACTGCTTTGACTTGTTCAACCTTTGACTTTGACTTGCTCAACCTTTGAATTTGACCAAAAAATCAAACTTGGCGTCTTAGCTTATTGAGAGTACCAGGAGGTGCGCTAGGTTAGGGCGCACTAGGCTATCCATAAATTAGGTCAATCTCTTCACTTAAGGTGCCTCAACAAGAGGGTTAGGGTTTCATTGTTGTAGAAAAAACTTTGACTACAACTGCAATTGAACAAATCCTCCCAATCTATCTTCTGGTGGTTAGACTGTCTGAAGATAGTCTGGGCCCATAACCTGTTAGAAAAATATGTGTTCTTGTTTCACCATAGACAATATAGCAATATTTTCACCCAACCATAGGCCGAAGCCACCCCCGAGCACCTTAACCTTGACAAAAAGAATAATTCTGGAAGAAAACCCTAGAACCAATAGCCAATCAATGTAGCATACCTATATCGAGAGCTAGCGCACAAGGCAGAAAGTCCAAACCATAACCAAGAGAAAGTCCAAGCCTAAAACCGAAAATACAAGTTGCAGTAGTTGTCGCTGCAGCTACTCTCCAAACTTGCGCACTTACTAAATTTTTGTAGTTGCGAGTTGTGTGTGTCCAAATGAGATCTGGCATCATGTATTTATACTGCTCTTTCTTAGTTGTCTAGGGCAACTTCTCTTTCTGGAGGCTAGAAACTCAATATTAATTATTCTCTTTAGCTGACTTTTCTTCTAGGGTTATGTCCAAGGCTTTTAGGGTTTCTCTTGCTTTCTAGAATATTCTAGTCTTGTAAAGGTTACACGTGGAGGCTAATACCTCCCACAGCTACCAAAATATCAATAGGAACAACATTAACCCTTATACATGTACCAAGTCCAAGGACAACAAATATTTCCCAAGTACCTAGGTGAAATATATAGATAAAAAGATGAATAATGATGGAAAAGGGAAGGGAAATACTTAATGTGATGAGCCTCAAAGTCATTTATATGCACAAGTATTTTTATTTGTTCATCTAGCTTTCACGATCTAGGATTTTTATACAATAGCCTTCAAGAGGGAGCTTAGAATTGAGTTACTTGTCCTCAACATTGTTTCTTACTATCCATTTATGTCTTTTTCTTTATGTGTTCAATTTATCAAACAAGTACCTTTTTCTTTAGATATTCATAGACAAGTCAGGGACTAGGGGTATTGACCTCATAGCGAGGTGCAAATGATCAAGCATTACATTTTTGGCTTTTGAATTTAATGCTCTTCACCTCTAGCCTTTTTTTGGCTTTATTAATTCAAATTTTTCATCATTTAGACCTTTCTTTTATCCTTTGAGAAGTCATACATGATCTGGATGGAATAACATGAAACAAGGAAAGTGGAAAGTGTTCAACATGGTTAGGATGTGGAAAACACTATCTTGTCTAGTTACCTAGTTGTACAAACTGACCCGAGAAATGAAAACACTTCTAAATGAGAAACATGGTCCCCCAAGGTACAATGAGGCAAATAGTAAAACTATGCATGTTATGAAGTGTTATCGAATTTCATTTAGCATTTACCACTTTCATGACTAACTAGGAAGTTACAACATTGCATCCAAATGTACACCAATACATGGAATATCAAGATAGAGCATATTGAAACCATATTGTACCATCCATACTACATCTGTCATTTGAGGAGTGGGAGAGGAGGATGAGTTATACCATAACTGAGCTAGCATGGTCATACATTTGATGGAGATAATAAGAAGAATTGTCTGATTTTGGAGAAGATGAACAATATAGCTTATGCAAAACAACAACATGACACCCTGTGAGGGTACCTATGAAGTTGTCACCCCTAGGGGGTTAACATGTTGCATATATTTATGCCTTCGGCATAACGAATGTTCAAACAAGAACAAATGCCAATTTTGTGTCATGGGTGAAAGGTAAACAACGTTTTTTACTAGGTCTCAATCTACTTCAAACAAAATGTCAATATAGAATTCAATATACATTTGAACTTGGAACTCACAACATCTCCAAGGTTGAAGGCATTACCTACAATAACCAGAGAGAAGATGAAAATGATGACATCCCATTGGTTGAAGGCTTAAAGGCATGACCAAAAATAATGAGAGAAATGACAAGCATATGGTGATGACAGGTGGATGAATGGATGGTTGAAATATGGATAACGCATGGTGTAAGAGATGACATATGTTTTAGACATTTCTTTGCACCACAAAGTGTATCGGGACACATGTTGAATAAAGGGAATCTCATAAACATGGCAAAAATTAAGTCTTGTATAATCCACAATAGTATAATCGTGCAAGAGAATTATAACTTAACTTAATTTAGAATGAGTGGAACTGAAGATGTTTTCTCCTTCAATTATAATTTTTAGTGCCAAATGGTAGCAATGACAAAATGGATTCCAGGTTTCTATCTATTCAACTCTACCATTTCTTAAATATTTGGGAAAATGGAGTTTAAGTCATAACACATGGAAATGCATACTTCATCCTACATTCAAGATCGAAAAATGATCCAGAAGATTAAGAGCGATCCAAGGACTTAACTTAATTTTGAATGAGTGGAACTCAAGATGTTTTCTCCTTCAATTATAATTTGTAGTGCCAGATGGTAGCAATGACAAAATGGATTCCAAGTTTCTATTTATTCAACTCTACCACTTCTTAGATATTTGGGAAAATGGAGTTTAAGTGATAACACATGGAAATGCATACTTCAGCCTACATTCAAGATCGAAAAATGATCCAAGTGATAATGAGATAACACATGTATATGTATATAATTAAAAAAATAACATGTTGATGTATATAATTAAAAAAATAACTAAAGTTCCAAATGCCATGCATTTTTAGACATTAAAAAGATAAAAAGATGTCTAAGTTGATATGCCATGCTTTAAATGTCATATGATAGTGTGCCCACTACTTATACCAAATAGGTAACTACATGCTATGTAATGAGATTGCACACATACTAATGTAT
>JASDQU010683134.1:12861-23688 GCA_032191745.1 Picea mariana
AGTCTAGTTCTATGAGTATGTTGGAGTCTCAGAAAGGATTCTTGAAGGGACCAAAGAGAATGAAATTTTTTAGTACTATAGGATATGCTTATTTTGGTACGAATGAGTCGTCGATATTTTCCTATGTAATCATGTATTATGATTATTATATGATGCTATGTGAATTGATGCAAAGAATATTATAGAGAGAATCTGGTGACTAATCTATGAATGAATAGTCTTTGAATCTGGTACATAAATATCTAATTACTAAGCGCGTGATCAAACGAAGACATGTGGTGAATTGGATGATAAGTGGTGACTTGGATGATAGAGAATATGTGATAGAGATAATGGGAAATATGTGAAAGAGAAATATGATTGGTATTACACTAAGTAGTGGTTGAAAGTGTACCTAGCCTGTAGATAGAAGATATGTCTATGTGGGTAGGGAAATATGTCTATGTGGGTAGAGAGATAATATATATATGTGGTGGGTTCTTGGATGAGAGAGGAATATCTGGTCTATCATGATGTGAAGTAGCTCCCGCCAAGAAGTGTAAAAGGGTAAGGTTGCAAGAAGTATAAGAATATATGCCAATCCCATGGGAATAGGCATAACACCTTGTCTGGGGTTCCATTGGTTGTGAAAAGAATTTCCCTATATCAGCATTCTTGATGAGGGAACCGATCCTTGCCAAGAATTCCAAGGTCCTGATGTGGAAGAATTTCTTGGGTTTGCCCCCTGTACAGGAATAGTACCTCACATAGGATTAGGTTGGCCATAACCGGGGTTTCCCTCAATTGAGAAAGAAGCTGACGAGAAAGAGTTGTTTCCAAACCCACTGAAAAAATAAAATGGTGTCGACCCTAGCATCGTATTATGAGAAGGTGGTCCTTGACTCCCTACTCCATTTGAACTATGGTGTGTGTTTGGCCTGGTGGATTGCTGGTGGGTACCATTGAGTGAAGGGGATGAAGGAGGTATATGACCTCCCCCATAAGGGAAATAATTAAAAGGATATGAAGTGCCTCCCATGGGTCCTTGTAGAGGAGCATTAGAGCTCCCTGCCCCCAGACCGAAAGTCTATAAAGTGGAGTAATATAGTACAGGGCTGGTATGTGTACTATGCATCCCATATGAGAATGGGGGGCCTGTCATACTCTATGTGAAAGGAGTAGTAGTCATCACCAAAGATGAGATTGGTCCACTACTCAAGGTAGAGGTAGTCGAGACTGTGGTGGCTCAGACTGGCAATGGTGGGGTAGGAGGTGGAACACCCCCTGTGACGACAACCGTGGTGGGAATATCAAGATTCCCAGAAGAAGAGACATGATTGGCCTCCATTAACATCCACTTTAAAGGTGCCTAAAGTTCCTTTCACATTGGTTGGTTAGGTGTGATTTTCGGTGACCCGGTTGCTTCAAAAGACCCTTGTTGGTCTATCTTTTGCCTTAGTGGTGGCGGGGGTGGCTCCAGTGTAACCGGTGGTAGGCCAAGAATCCTTCATGACCGGTGGAGATTGTGATCCTCCACTGTGTGAGAAGGTCAAAGGCACACTAGGGCTTTCTATTCGTTCAAAAAAAACACACACTAGAAAATTCCCTACAAGGTAAAACAAGCAAACACTAAACTAGTTGGAAGAACAGTTACAACAACCAACACTAGAGAAACTTACCAGTGCAAGTGAAAATCGAACACAGAAGCACCCTAGAGGTATACTCTGAAAATCATGGCTCAATGTCTATCCTAGGTACCATGGTATACCCCCGCAGTCACCTGTGTATGTCCCTAAAAAATATAGGCAACTAGGTTGTTAGCGCGCGAACAGTCACCAGGCGGGTACAATCGACAGTCAGGTAGACCACAATGATCAGGGTATTGAGCCCAAAACTTGTCAAGGGTATCGAAAGAAAGTGGTACATAAGAAAACTGAGGACCTCGAACGGATTCGAGACCCACGAAGCTCCGTGGAAAATGCAATCGATGGAATCCGAAGACAAGCCCTCTATATGTGTTCTCCACTATGATTGGTTCGACTTTGGAGGGTTTATCTCCACTACCTTTCCGCACACAACCTCATGTTTAGCCCCTATGTTAGAGGGGGGTCCCGGATAACTTTCACGACACTGGACTTTTAACACTCCCTAGCTCAGACTCTAATGTTTGATTTAATGGCCTTGAAGAGTTTCCTGTCCAATCTAATTCAAGGCCCTAACCCTAAACTAGTTGGTTGACCCTATAAACATAAAAAGTATAATTATTTTTAGATTTAGCGTTAATTTTTATGGTTTTTTTTAAGTCAAAGGTTATGAAAGTGAAACTAGTGATGTTTGAAAGACGAAAGAAAAATAAACAAAAAGCTGGAAACAAAATAACTTCTTCTTGACCCAAATCTTAATCAAATTTTCAAACTAAAAATTTCTAAGATCTTTGAACAACAGAATCAAAACAAGATTTCACTCAACTATGAGCTACTTATCATCTAAGTAAATTGTAAAAAATTATGAAAGAACAAACTTTTCCCACTCACAAAGAAAAAAGGAAAAATATCAACAAGTAACAACCAAGAAAATCTATGTCCTAAGCATAGATTGCAAAGAGTCTCTCTAAAAACAACACACAAGAAGATTAAAAAGGGACTCTCACACCTGTCTAAAAACCTTATAAAAGGAAAATTTTGAGGAAAAATTCTTATTGACAAAGAAAGCTATTAATGTGATCAAACCTAAGTTACTGATCACTAGGACAGAGACCAAAAAACCCGAGAGGTATAACTCTTGACAAAGGAAAGGATGACTGCCCCTCCTTAAACAACAATTTTCTCAACAGGCACACTGTTGATAGTTCGATAGCTAGCGTGTGCACGCGAGCTGTGTAAGGTCAGAGAGGATGTACAAGTGTGCAAACCTTCTGTGGGCCATGTGTACCTTTTCAAATCTTCAAAAAATGAAAATAAAAGAAATCAAGCACTGGCAGAGACTACTGGTATTGAGGAACAGACACTCTTGAAGACTCAAAAACTCTCTTAGACAAAAAAAAAAAAAAATTAAAAGAAAATTTCATAGCACAAACCAATCTGAGGTGAAACCTAAGCTATAAACTGCAAACAATAAAGACTAGAATAAGTTCTAGAAAACCCCTGAGAAGAATTACTTTTGACAGGGGAGAGGATGACTACCTCTCTAAAAGAAATTTTTTGAAATCATACACGCGACTGACACTTCCTAAAATAGCGTGTACATGTGGGCTGTGTGAAGGTAGGGCGTGGGTACATGCATGCAAACCTTATACAGGTCGCGTGTATATCTATGGGTCTCGAAGAAAAAAAAATGCAGTCAAGCAAAGAAACAACGATAACTAGTATGGAAGACCAGAATCTTTGTTAGCTCAGACTTTTGCAGAAACTTTAAAAACAAGAAATGAAACCAGGTTTTAAAAAAAATACCCAAGAAAAATATTCCCAGAAACCCTAGAAGTCCCCAGTACAGTCGCCAATTTTGTTGTGAGTGGGAAATCCCTCTACGGACTAGCACTTTTTACCTACTTTTTACCATCATCCCAGACCTAATCCCCATTATTCTTAAGAAAATACGTAGTTAAGAAGATCAAGTGAACATACCTTATTTTAGCATTTGATATCGATCCCTCTTCACGCTTGGTCTCTCTTTGACTACAACTCTCCTCCCAAGGATGACCTGCATTCACAAAAGACAAACAAAKAACTCCATATGCATTTGATCTAYAGATTAATGGGTTAGAGATTTARTCAACATGTATGCAATAAATAATGAAAACCTCATATGGTGGGATGGGAAAAGTACTTCTTTATTATTAAATTCACCAAATAAACTTACAATGATGAAGTCGACCACTGCTCCACGAACCTGGTCCTGGGATCCTCTTCAACTATCCTCCAACTGCTTTTCTCTATACTTCTCTTTGCACAAGGATGGCTAAAGGTTGGGACAAGGGGAATGCTTAATTGGGTATAATATCTTTACTATGATTTTCCTCCTTTAAAATGGGACCCTTACCCCTTCTTTTATAGGCTAGAAGGAGCTAGGTATTTGGTCGAATTACCAACCATGAATGGCGAAAAGGTTTAGTTAACTTGCCCAAAAATGTGTCTTCTGTCAAGAACTTTCCTTTTTCCATGCTTTTGTAGGTACACACAGGATGTATTGGAGCAACTAGCATGTACACGCGTCTAGTAATGGTTCAGGGCATGTGGGCCTTTATAAAGAGGGTTTTTTAACCAGAGTTGTTCAATATTGGCTTGGCAAAGAAGGCATATGGGATGGCCTGATGTCAGGTAAGTATGTTTGGTGATAATTAGAGTTATAACAACTGGTTGTCCTGATATTGTCCATCTTCTCTCTGTCCTTTGTTCTGTAGGTAGGGGCCACTCTTTCCTGGTTTTTGCTGAGAGGGGTTCCCAGGCCCAAATTGTTGCATCTTTTGTTTAAGCTTCTGCTTGATTTTGACAGCATATCAGTAGGCCGTGCCGAAGGACGAGAGGTCCATAAATTCAATTTTGGTTGAGATGTATCTATGCAGAGTGCCATGGTACTTGAGGACCAGATGTCGCTCTGAAGCTTTGATACCCATCTTGGTGTGCAGGGTATGGAAGATATTTGTGAAATCTAGCATTGCTTGCTCTCTTTGTTGCCGCTATGTGGTCCATTTGGTATACAATTCGTCATATCTTCCAATAGGGTAGTATTGTTCCTTAATAACATCCATGAAGGATTCCCAGGTGGTCGTGACTGTAAATAATGAGGGTTCCTTTGTTCCCTTTTGCTCACAAAAAGTTTCCCACCAATATTTACACGGGGAACGAATTTAAGGAGCACAAAAGTAATTTTTTATATATTTGAAAAGTTATGGACAAAAAAATACCCTTCTAGTAGATTTAACCACTTGTCTACAACATCAACGTCTATCTAACTTTAAAATATAGGAATATCAAAGTTGATTTGTACCTTGAAGGGGGCAGTGCCTCCGCTCGAGGAAGATGTGTCGCTTGTTGGTAGCTGCCAAAGGATTTTCGTGAAACTATCCATCATCTCGTTCCTCTCTTGCGTGAGGGATTCCTCAAGCGACATTTTGAAAGGATCTCCTGTACAATCATATTTTTTTTTCCTGCCACGAGAGGTCGTTTGGGCGTGCGAGAGATTTTCTCCTCAAGAGAAACAAGATCGAGACCCGATTCTTTGTACCCTGACCTCATTGGGGACATGCTTTAAGATGACAAGGAGCAGACCGCTCTGATACCACTGATCCATATTTTGTGAGAAGAATGAAATGAATACATATTATTAAAATATGCTTAACACACAATAACAAAGATACAACAAAACAGGTTTTCTATTCAATAAGGAAATAAGCTGAAACTGTAAAATGCAACAGAAAACAAGCTTGTTGGAATGGTGGCGGCTTATCTCTGTGAAGAGATGTGACAGCTGCGCTCATTCACAAGAAGATGATTACAATGAGGCTTTGAAGGATTTTTTTACAATAAACAGGAATGTCAAAAACCATAGACATCCAAAAAACTAACTCTAGGAGATGAAGCACCAAAAGTCATGTGGGCCCCATTTGGGTAAGTTAGTCGGTCAACTTCCCAGGGTCGTAACTTTTGCATAGGATATCCATTTTAGGTGCACGATAGCCTGTTGGAAAGGTATATCCGAGGATTAAACATTTTGGTTCAATCTAGTATTGGGAATTTTCGATTGTGGCGATATCTAAAAACGTTGTTTATGGCCTCAAAACGACCTTGCAAGTCAGGGACCTGAAAACTAGGAAAAAAACTACCAAACTGGAAAACTGCAAAAATGAACTAGTTGGAATAGGTGGGACACCACTGAAATCCATATGGATCAGTCCTCCCCCCTTAGGAAGAAATGGTCTCCATTGCGTTGATTTCCCCCATCAGATGAGGAAATTTGTGCTGAATTTGGCCCCGGGTGAGCCACTTTCCTTGGTGTAGGAGATGCCCTGCTTTGACAACTCGATAAAGATGGATCATTTGTTGTCAGGTGCCCTTGATATGTGTGTCCACAATATGATCATTGGATGCATGTTGCATGTAGTCAAGGTTGAGTTCTGTTGGTGTTAACTGCTCTGTTATCTCTGAGGTGTACAATAATGGTGGGAAATAGGGCCAAAGGAGAGCCACGCTGAAGACTGGGTGCAGGACAAGGAAAGGGGGAATGTTGAGTGCAAAAGCATTGTCACCCACAACCTTGGTGATTATGTATGACTCATACTGGAGTGGGTGAATCTTCTGAAGGGGCCCTGTAAGGTGTTCTTTCTGCAAGTGAAGCCAAACTTTGTCACCCACCTGTAACTTATGTGGCACTCGGTGTTGATGGCACTTCTTTTACTTGGCATTGGACTTCTATAAAATATCTTGAACCTGTTGGCGGATGTTGTGGATCCTCTCAATGAACCGGGTGGCTTTGTCAACTTCTGGTGGAGCAGGAGACGAGTCGGCCGAGGTGTTCGCTAGGGGTAGTGCAACATCCATGGGGCCCAATGGTTGGAATCCCAACCCCACCTGAAAGTGGCTGTGGGCATTTGATCTAAGCAGGGATCGGTTTTAGATATGGTGGACATAGGGAAGAATATCATCCCATGTGCAGGGGTGCTTGGAATTGTACATGCACGGGATATGTATGATCATCCGATTGACAACCTTAGTTTGGCCATCTCTCTGGGGGTGGAATAAAGTGGATTTGGTGAGCTTGGTATCCAGCAGTGACTAGAGGCTTGACCAGAATGTGCTGAGGAACCGACTGTCTTGATCTGAGACAATTGTTTTTTGGATCCCAAAGTGTACCTAGACATGTTCAAAGAAGAGATTGGCAGTGGCCTCTGCAGTGATGCTCTTCTTATAGGCAACCAGAATCCCCATCTTGGAAAAGCAATCAACAACCAAAAAAACATAGTCATTGACCCTGTTGGTGGATGGGAGGCCTAACATGTAGTCCATAGATATGGATTCCCATGGCTTGTCAGGGGTAGGAAGAGGGGTGTACAAGCCTTGTTTATTATTGGTCGGTTTGGCAATAACGTAGGTGGTGCAGGACCTAATATACTTGTTGACATCCTGTCGAAGTTTCGGCCAGTAGAAATGATTTTGCAGCACCGCCACTCTCTTTTGAATGCCAAAGTGTCCTGCCACTTGAATGTAGTGAGCTTCCCATATCAAATTCATGTGATCGCTTCATGGAATGCAGAGATGGCCTAGATGAAACAAAAACCTATCCTGAAGATGGAAGTCAATGACCACTGAGTTTTCTCCCAACATTTGGTAGGTGGTGGAGAAGTCAGGGTCTGTCTAATAAAGGTGAGGCCATCCAGAGGTCTCATGGCGGTAAGAGTCTAGCACCATGGTGAGTGTCCCGATTGGAGGTCGATTGAGGCAATTGGAAGCTCGGTTGGTAATTCTTATTTTATAATTGATGTTGAGGTTGAACTGTGGTAATTATGTGGCCCACTTCTACTGGCAGTGATTATGCTATTTTCCTTAGGTTTGCATGAACTGCAGTGGCTTGTGATCAGTGTGGATGACTGTCTCCTTCCCCAGAATGTAATGTCTCCACTGGTGGTAGGCTTTCACAATGGAGTACATTTATTTGTCGTAAGTAGGGTACTTACGGAAAACATTTGATAGCGTCTAACTATGATATGCCATGGGGTGGCCATGTTGAGTGAGAACAACACCCACAACATAGTCTGAAGAATCTATCTCGATCTTAAAGGGATGTTGCAGGTCTGTTAATGAAAGTACTGGGGATGAGCACAAGTTCTGCTTCAAGTCATCGAAGTATTTTTTTTGGGAGAGGCCCCACACAAATGTTTACATACCACCACCCCTGGTTAATTGGTTAAGGGCCCATGTGATATGAGAGAATCCCAACACAAACCTACGATAGAAATTGGTGAGGCCCAAGAGGCTCGGAAGCTCAGAGAGTATGGTTGGGGCTGGCCCGTCATGGATGACCTAGATCTTGGTTGGATCCACATACACACCATGCGTATCAATGATGTAGCCTAAGTAGCTGACCCTATGCACACTGAAGGAGCATTTTTCCAAGTTTACATATAGTTTGTGTTGTCATAGGGTGTGCAGAAAATGTTGAATATGATGCAAGTGTTCCTCCCAAGTCTTTCTGTAGATGAGGATGTCATCCAGATACACCACTACAAAAGTAGTGGTGAAAGGTCATAGGATATCATCCATCATCCTCATAAAAGTTGCTGGAGAATTTGTCAAACCAAAGGGCATGACCAACCATTCAAAAAGACCTTCTATTGACTTGAAGGCGGTCTTCCATACCTCTGTATGTTCTATTGGGACCTGGTGGTAGCCATACTTCAGATCAATATTACTCAAGTATTTTCCCCCCATGAGCTGACCAAGGAGGTCGTCGATTTAGGGAATCGGTTACGGGATCCAGACTATGATTTTATTCAAGGCCCAGTAATCAATGCAGAGTCGCTAGGTCCCATATTTCTTCTGCACCAGTACGATTGGGCTCCCACAAGGTGATGAGGTGGGACAAATGTGAGCCTTGTGGAGTTCTTGTATCTGCCTCTTTATCTCCTTGTTTTCCAACAGAGAGTGGTGGTAGACCGACCCATTGGGTAGTGGTGCACTTGGGGTGAGATTGATGGGATTCTTGACCTGGTAGTGCAGAGGTACCCTAGTAGGAGAGGAGAAAACATCTGAGTATTCTTCCACGAACTTATCCACTTGCTTATGTTTTGTGGAGAGGTTGACGTGGAGGCCCTAGATGTGGTTGTGATCTTTCTCTTACTCTAAGAGTGAATCCCGAAGAAGACAAATTTCCTGGTTTGAGAGATCACCTTCTTGCATTGCTTGGCAGAGACCAAGGAAATAGCACTAGGAGGGACTACCTCGGGTATCCTGTACAATTTCTTGTTCAAAGTAATAATAACACTGTGAGGCCTAGAATCATATACAACATGACATTTCCATAAATAAGGTTGGCCAAAAATAACATTACAAACTTTGAGAGGAGCAACATCACACAATACCTCATCTTTGAGGGGCTTGATGCCATACGACAGTCGACACTGTTGGATGACGCGGAGATCGCTTCCTTGGTAGAGCCATCCAATGGTGTAGGACTGCGAGTGTGACATTTTTGACAGATCGAATCGCTTGTTGACCTCTGCTGAGATGAGGTTCTTTTGGCTACCGCTATCAATGATGAAGTGTAGCGGTGTGCCTTTTACCCACATCTGCAAATGGAAAAGGAACTCGCCTTCTTTTTGCTCATTTGGTTTATTAGGCTGGAGCTTGGTGGTTCTGACTTGGTGGTTTATTAGGCTGGAGCTTGAATTAGTGGTTGGTAGGCACCAAAGGATTTGCGCGAAACTATCCATCATCTTGTTCCTCTGTTGCATGAGGTATTCCTCAAGCAACATTTTGAAAGGATCTCCCATCATGTCATCTTTATTTTCTCCTTCCATGAGAGGTCATTTGGGTGTGCGAGAGCTTTTTTCCTCAAGAGAAATAAGCTCGAGACCCAATTCTTTGTACCCTGACCTTGTTGGTGACATGCATTAAGACAACAAGGAGAAGACTGCTCTTATAAAAATGATCCAGATTTTGTGATTAGAATGAAATGAATAAAGATTATTAAAAGATGCTTAACACAGAATAACAAAGATATAGTAAAACTGGTTTTCTATTCAATAAGGAAATAAGCTAAAACTGTAAAATGCAGCGGAAAACAAGCTTCCTGGAATGGTGGTTGCTTATCCCTAAGAAGAGATGTGATGGGTGCGCTCATTCGCAAGAAGATGATTAAAATGAGTCTTTGAAGGCCTTTTTACAATAAACAGGAATGTCAAAAACCATAGACATCCAAAAACCTAACCCTAGGAGATGAAGCGCCAAAAGTGATGTAGGCCCTGTTGGGTAAGTTAGTCAGTCAACTTCCCGGGCTCATAACTTTTGCATACGATATCTGTCTTAGGCGCATGATATCCCATTGGAAAGGTTGATAAGAGGACTACACATTTTGGTCTGATATAGGAGAGGGTATCTTTAATTGTGGTGATCACTAAAGACATTGTTTAGGGCCTCAAAACGACACCACAAGTCAGGGACCTGAAAACTAGGAAAAAAACTGCCAAAATGTATCAGTTGGAATAGGTGGAAGGCCACCGACATCCATATGGATCAATCCTCCCCCCTTAGGAAGAAATTGTCTCCATTGCATTTATTTCCCCCGTCATATGAGGAAATTTGTGCTGAATTTGGCCTCGAGAGAGCCACTTGCCTTGGTGCAGGAGCTGCCCTGCATTGACAACTCGATAAAGCTAGATCCTTTGCTGTCGGGTGCCCTTGATATGTGTGTCCAAAATGTGATCGCTAGTTTCCTATTGCATGCAATTAGGGTTGAGTTATGTTGGTGTCAACTGCTCTTCTATATTTGAGGTGTCCAATAATGGTGGGAAATATGGCTGAAGGAGAGCGACGTTGAAGACTAGGTGTAGGCCAAGGAAAGGGTTAATGTTGAGCGCAAAATCATTTTCACCCACAGCCTTGGTGATGGTGTATCGCCCATACCAGAGTGCGTGAAGCTTCCGATGGGGCCCTATAAGGCATTCTTTCTACAAGTGAAACCAAACTTTGTTGCCAACCTGAAACTTATGTGGCACCCGATGTTGATCATGGCGCTACTTGTACTTGGCATTGGACTTCTGTAAAATATCCTGAACCTATTAGCGGATGTTGTGGATCCTCTTAATGAACTAGGTGGCTTTGTCAGCTTCTGGTGGAGTAGGAGAGGAGTCGACCG
>JASDQU010683135.1:0-18026 GCA_032191745.1 Picea mariana
AAAATTAAAGTAGTCCCAACTCTCTCTTAGAAATGTTTTAACTAATTGTATGTAACAATTGAAACTTGTAATAATTTATGCAAAATTTAAAAGAGAAATAAAAGTGATAGTGATTACTCCATGCCTTTAAAAGTCAAAGTAGAATTAGATAGATGTACGTTACTAACTGTTGACAATATCACAACTGTAAAATGAAGTCTCCAAAACCTTCTTAAAATAAATCGGTAATCCTATCCATAACACTTCAAAGTACTCTTTTATATCTCATTTTTGCTTGATTATTTCCTTTACAAATATTTTAATCAATCTATATACATTGTCTAAGGTTTCACATGTAATAGTCTTAATTTTTCTTCAATAAAACAACAACTTCTTAGATATTGTTTAGATCTATTCATGCAACTACAATCATGCCATCTTGTTTGGTTTTAGGTCCAACTCAATTTTCTATATCTTATCTTGCATAGCTTGCATAAGTACCTCTAGTGTATCCTAGTCAACAAATATTTTATTTAAATCTTTAAATTTGAAAGTTACCATCCATTAACATCCCAATTCAAAATCTAACAACAAATTTTATACTAAAAAATATTTTAATTTGTTATCTATTTTGAACTCTTATATATAATACAATATTATTCTATTAGAATGAAATATTTGTAAAAGGTATTTACCACCTATTTATATCCCTTAGTAATATTTTTTAAATTAATTTTTTTGTCTTTAACACTTTATTTTGTAAAATATATTTTAATATATAATATGTGGTGTGTGGAGTAATTTAAAATATATAAAATCATGCTCACCAAAATTATTTTAAATTTTAGGTTTCATTTTTATGAAATAAAAATATTCCATTTTCAATATAGTGTTGTCCTAACTTCACTAGTTTTCATTCTTTAATGTTGTCATTGTCTTAATTTTATTTAAGATAATATAAATTTATCTTAAACATACATAAATTTATTAAAATTTGAGAGATTAAATATTTGAAGTGTAAATGTTTAGTTCTATTTATAAATAAATGTTGACAACTGAGTGAAATTTTTATTTAGGAATACCCACCATGAATGACATGTTTCTATGAACATCATAAGTATTGAATAAAACATGCATTTAGCAATAGATGATATGAATTAATCTAATCAATTTCCCCAAACAAAATATTCTATAACATGAAAATGACTAAGAAATATATAGGACACTCACCTTACAAGTACCACATGACTAATAACTTGTAACATGGAAGAGATTATGTTTAAATTCACTATGCACTCCCATATTTGGAATTGAAGTGTCAATCTCTTGTGTCTTTAAACAATGCAGAAGAAAACATTATTAAAAGTTTTAAGTGTACTGTTTCTTTTTCACGAATTATATACAATTACTACATTAAAACATTTCAAAAAACCATTACATTATTAAAAACCATTTTCTAAAAATAGGTATAAACAACTTTATTGTTAATTTCACTTGTTAATATCTACCTTTAGTAAAGAACTATAATAATCAATTCGTTAATTTTCCATTAACTTGGTATAGAGTTCAAAATGTTTTAACCTAAAGTTTTGACAACTATTAAAAAAAATTCAAAGAATATTTCATTCTTTTCCTATGTTTGAACTTTAAGGTTTTATTTGGACTCATTTCTAAATAAGAGTAGTTGTATTCAGTTTCAAACTTAGAAAAACAAGTATAAAAATAAAAATCTTCATATTTGCATGGTGGTGAATTAATGTTGGGCATCTACCTTAACATTAATATCCAAAATTAAATGTTTCATATTTAAAACATATATTAAATATGATGTAGAAGAATGTATCCTTCAACGTAGCACTAGCATCCCTATGTTTTTGCATGTCCGTAAGAGGGATTGAAATTGAGCCCATAACAGCTTGTCAACGGCCTTCCAACACGTACCACAAGTATGATGAAAAATAAGCTGGTAAAAAAAATGTTTATTTATTTATTTTTATTTTTCTTTTGGGCCCTTCGTGGGGGATGACTCTCAAATAGAATTTTTAAACCAACATTCGTGTTGCAAAGAATGATTTCGATCCCCATAAGCATTTGTAGAGGAAAATTGTCTTTGAGATTTGAAAAAATCAGGTATAGTGCAAGCTTCCACATTTTCTTTGTTTTCGAAATTTCAAAAATTTCTTAGTGAAAGTTTCTTTTTTCGACGTAGAAAACCATGAATTTTTTTGGTTTGCGTTGATTTTGTTTTGTTAGCTTCGAATTTCTTTAAAAAATTTATGGTGTGTTTAATATTTTAATGAAGTCTAGGGCTTTGTATTCATTATTTATGTGAAGGGACATTTTGTTTGAATTTATTGGTTTGATGGACATTTTTTTTCTATACATAGCCCATTATATACCCATGTAAAATTGTAGATCATGAATGCATATGCCGAGATTAAAATCATCAATTTATGTTGATTTCATATTTCTTACTCAGGGATTAATAGCTATTTTTCTTGTCATAGTTATTTTCAAATATTATAGGTTGAGTAGTCATATACAATTTTCGGATTTGTATATCAAGGCATAAATAAAAATATTTGTGAAGCTTGTGTTTGGAGTAGTTTTCAAACATATTGCATTCAATCATTGGATAATACTATATTGTGCAAGATATGTTAAGTTGCACATGACAGTTAATTTCAAAAATCTTTTTGGAAAAATGTATTACATAATAGTATTTTCTGGGTTATGTTGGTTTAAGGATAGGAATTGGGGATAGATGGAATATGATGGGTAAAAACAAGATTAATTGTGTTTTTGGGATCATAATTATACTATTTCATTTTAAAAATAATTAATACAATTTACAAAATTTGTTGTTCTATGAATCTACATTTTCAAATTTGACTAAATATCTATTTGACATTCTTATAATGTGATATATCCATATAGAAAGCCATATAATTTTTAAGGCTTATCATTTTTCATTCACGATTTCTTTACTAAAGATAAATTTTATTGGAAATGTAATATTTTCTTTGACCCATTTTTTTATGAAGTGTGTATTTGATTTATTGTCATCAATTGAATATACCCTTTTCACAAAAAATAGGACCATCCCTTGATCACTAGTCTGCACCTGCTCTTGCTACAACCCTCTACTACTCTTTCCATGACCTAATTTTCCTATACATTCTCGTTACCACTTTTTCTTCCATTGATATCCCTTTTACTTCTCCCACTCCATCTATTATGACTCCTACTTCCTTTCTTACATCATCTATACCTGTTGCAATTCCATCAGGCCCAAATTCTGCAAGTCAAGATTCTCACTTCTTACCCCTCTCATACCATAGTTTTCAAATGTTTCATTCCAACTTTCTCATCATCAACTACTATGGGGGTGTGGATCAAGACGTTGTAAGGGTAATATACCTCACTAATCCTTGTACCATACCATTCCCACTCTTGGAATGAATCCTTTATTTGTACATCCCTTTTCCCATACTCTAGGGAGTATATCTTTCTCTTGCCCACTAAATCTTGGCGAACAATCATGTTGAGATTTTGTTGGGGCGGTTTTCCATCAGCTCCACCATCCCCAATTCCATATCCTACAGATCGTTGATCTATCAAGTTGTCTTGAGCTCCCATTATCATTGTGACATCCCCACTATAATCCCTAATTTAATTAATGCATAATGTAGATATGAATATGGCTATGGGCAACCGATGTAATATGCAAAATGTATTTTGTATTTTAAAATAAATTTAATGTGAGACGGGATACTGGAATATGGACATATATGGGAGATCATTTCTCCCCCTTTTACTTCTCATGCTCCATCTATTATCACTTCTGCATCCTTTTGTACATCATCTATACTAGCTCCAATTCCATTGGGCCCAAATTCTGCAAGTCTAGGTTCTCACTTCTTCCCCCTCATACCATAGTTTTCAAATGTTTCATTCCATCTTTCCCATCATCATCTACTATGGGGATGGAGATAAAGAGGTTGTAATGGTAATATACCTCAATCATATCTATACCATATCGTCCCCACTCTAGAACCCAATCCTTCATATGTGCATACCTTTTCCTATACTCTTGGGAGTATATCTTTCTCTTCCCCACTGAATCTTGGTGGGAAATCATCTCGATATTTTGTTGGGAAGTTTATCATCATCTCCACCATCCTTAATTCCATAACCTACTGATTTTTGAGATGTTTACATTCCCTGAGATTGCATCATCTTTGTAACATCCCCACTATAATCCCTAGTTAGATTAATGCATAATGTAGATATGAATATGGCTATGGAAAAATGATGTAATATCTGAAATGTATTTTTTGTTTTAAAATAAATATAATGTGAGATCATATACTAGGAATGTGAAAAAAGTTGGGGGATGAGTATTCCACAAGAGAAGAGAGTGTCTAAGAGGGGTCCAAGTGGGAAATTAATTATGGGTATTACTTCATCCCAAATTCATAAATTTTATTATCATTGGTGATAACTTCTAAATTTTTGTTTGAGTGTATGAGAGCCTGCTAGGGTCCTAACCCGCACATAGGTAGAACAATATATTCGGATGTAATAAAGGTCAATATTAGTAAGGCCTTGCAATAAAATAGAATAAGTCGAATGTAAGAAGACCTAATAGAAGCTTCTTCTTCTAGAAGGATATTCCTCTAGATGCTTCTTTTGATAGACATATTTAGTATAAATAGGATTAGAGGTTATAAGAGTCCTAGCTTGGATATTATTGTAATAGAGCTCTGCTTGACTGGAGGTTTCCCCCTCGAAGAGGCCCGTGAACATTGCTCTCAGAATCAAAGTGTTATTTATGTTTTTATTCTGATATCATTTCAGTGTTATTGTGGTTATTGTTTTGGTTATATGCTATTATTCTGCCATTTCTATCATTTTTTTATGTTCTGCATACTTTTTATATCTGATATATTACAAGTGGTATCAAAGCACTTTCCTTGGCATAAATTGTGGGTAATTGTTTTTTCAAGGTAGAGACATATTCCAGCGTCTTTAAGCCATAAAGATCTATCATTACAGGCATTAAACCATGGTTGAGGGATTCATACATGCAGGAAATACAAGTGGTACTTAAGCACACATTTGTTGGCCACCCTTGTAACCCTTGTTGGTACCCCTTCGAGTGGTAGCGCATCAGACAACACATGTGTACGAATCGTCCTAGAGTACCTGAAGCCCTATTTAGATAAATCGATCAACCGCCTGACTTCTATAGTGCCACTGAGAAAAGCACTCGAGAATATACTCTCTAGTACCTGGGTAGTCGGGTAGTACGGCTAAGGGCACGGTCTAGCCTCCTTAGTTAGTGCCCTGAGATATTGGGCTGAGTACTATTGTTACGTATATCAAAGAGCTATAACACAGGGAAAACCCTTGTCTGTAGAACCCTTGAATACCTAACCCTTGGGGATAGAAACATAAACAAATTAAAACAGACAAGATCTATTGCCGCGCAACTAAGTTCGGGTTGCCAAAGCACTACACATTTCTTCCTGGTTAAGCGTTTGGGCATTTCATCACTGAAGTATTCTTCAGACTGGAGTATAACTCCGTAGGTATAACAAAGAAAAAAGTCTGGAAATTTTTTCACCATTATTTGAGACCTATTCCATTGGATTCATCTCTTCGCCCTTATCACATTCATACATATCATTTTCGGAAAAAAATTTGACCCCACCCACCCCTTTTCCGTTCCCTCTTCCTCATGGCCCATACTCGTAGCCAAGACTTGGAATATCGCTTCAATACCTTGCAATCTAGTCTCATCGAGACCCAAAAAGAAGTGAAACAACTCAGTGCCAATGTTGTTGCCATCAATACAACCATGTAGTCCTCAATGGAGGAAATCAAATAAGACCTAACCACCCAGCTTGAATCTGTCTTTTCGACACTCTGCACCAAGATGCATATCCCTATAGATAACCCTTCCTCTGACTCACCTCCACATACTGAAGTTGAACATTCCTCTCATTCTCATAACTTTCAGCACCATCACTTTCAACGTGACCTACACCTTCTGTGGGTGGATGTGACCAAATTTGATGGCTCAGACCCCACTAGTTGGGTAACCCAAATGGAACATTATTTCTCTTTATATGGCATTACATATGACTTGGCCAAACTCCGGTATGGTGTTCTCCATCTAGATCAAGAACGTTGGCAATGGAGAAAAACTTCTCGTCAAGGGCATATTGCTTGGACACACTTTGTGGCAGAGGTTTATGAATGCTTTAACATTGACACCAACCATTTGGGCCATTTGACAAAGTTGAAACAATCAGGAATAGTGGAAGACTTTATAGATGCCTTTGAGCACCTAGATTTTCGGACAAAGGGCATGTCTAATGTCGTTTTTTGAGAGTGTTTTATCAGTGGCCTCAAGGATGAGATTCGGGCCCATGTCCTCATGGCTTGGCCTCAGAGTTGGGTGGAGGCTACTAAAAGAGATAAAGAAGCACAACAGGTTGTATCTTCTCAAAACTGGAAACCCCCTTTTATCCCTCACACTAAACCAGTAAATCCCACTACTCCCTCTACTCCACTAAAGATACAAAAATTGACCAGGGATGAAATGGCTAAACGCCAACTCAAAGGCCTTTGTTATAATAGTGATGACAAATATTTTTCGGGCCACAAGCGTAAGGAAACCAATATTTTTATGGCCATCTCCGAGGATATTTCAAAAGAGGATGTTGAAACTCCCCTTGTGTCGGAGTCACTTGAAACCCCTGACATAACCCCTCCCTCAGACCCTCCCGAAGTAGAACTTGTCATTTCCCTCAATTCTCTCACTGGCTTCTCTTCTCCCCAAACCCTCAAGCTAATCGGTTACATCAAGCATCAGAAGGTCATCATTATGGTTGATAGTGGAAGAACCCATAATTTTATTCATCACTGCATTGCCCAAGAAAATCATTGCTACATCCATGCCATCAATAATTTCCAAATCATGATTTCCAATAGTGGCTCCATGAAATGTGGAGGGCGTTCTGAAAATGTGCATCTCCAAATTGGTGACTACCACCTAAAATCTCATATGTTTGCTATCGACATGGGTGGTTGTGACATTGTGTTGGGTCCAAACTGGCTAAGGACTTTGGGTCCCATTCTCATGGATTTTAAGGAATTAACCATGCAATTCGACCAGGAGGGTCACCAATATAAGTTCCAAGGCATCACCGTCAGTTCACATGAGAACATTAGTTCCCATTGCATGGAAAAGCTGCTCAAAAAAGTTCATTTTGGTGTTATTTCCCAACTCCATGCCATACAAGAAACAAAGACACCCTCAGTGCCGCAAGACCTCCAAGCCATCCTTTCTAAACATCAAGTGGTCTTTTCCACTCTCCAGGGACTCCCTCCTTCTCGTGGTGTTCATGATCATTCCATTCCCCTTGTACCCAAAATCCTTCCTCCTAATATCCTTCCGTATCGTCACCCATTTTCCCAAAAAAATTAAATTGAGAAAATGGTCCAGGAACTCCTTAATGCAGGCATTATCTTCCCTAGTATGATCCCCTACTCTTCTCCTCTGGTCATGGTCTCGAAGAAAGAAGGTTCTTGGTGAATGTGTCCTAAATTTTGTTCCCTCAACAAACTTACCATTAAAGACAAATTTCCCATTCCTGTCATTGATGACCTTTTGGATGAATTGAGTGGTGCCCAATTCTTTACTAAACTTGATATTCATTCGAGCTACCACCAGATACGTATGACAGAGGCAGACATTCCCAAGACTTCCTTTATAACTCATGAGGGCCACTATGATTTTTTGGTCATGCCCTTTGGCTTGTGTAAAGCCCCCTCCACCTTCCAAAGCCTCATGAATCATGTCCTTCATCCCTTTCTCCATCATTTTGTCTTAGTTTTCTTTGATTATATCCTCATTTATAGAAAAACCTGGACATACCATCTTTCTCATGTGGATTGAGTTCTCCATCTACTCTCTCAGCACCAAATTTTCCTGAAACAGTCTAAATGTGATTTTAGCACCTCAGAAGTAGAGTACTTGGGTCATCTAGTTGGCAAGGACGGCGTTAGGGTGGATCCTAAAAAGATTGAATCTATGCAAGACTGGACTCACCCAAAGATTCTCAAAAACTTGCATGGATTTCTGGGCTCAACAGGTTATTATCGCAAGTTTGTTAAGAATTATGGAAAGATTGCAACACCTCTCACTGCTCTCCTAAAAAATAACTCTTTCACTTGGACTCCAACCATTTCTCAAGCTTTTCAAACCTTAAATATGGCCATGTGCACCACTCCATTCCTGGCCCTTCCTGATTTCACAAAGACCTTTGTCTTGGAATGTGATGCTTGAGGGAAAGGAATTGGTGTTGTCCTTATGCAAGAGGGTTGGCCTTTGGCCTTTACCAGCAGACAACTATCAGAAAGAAATCTGGGAAAATCAATCTATGAAAAGTAAATGTTGGATATTCTACATTCCATTGATCTATGGTGCCCTTATCTATTGGGGCAATGCTTCCAAATTAAGACAGGCCATCAAAGCCTCAAGTATTTTCTTGAACAACACATTTCCTCCTCGAAGCAACAAAAATGGGTGACTAAGCTCTTTGGATATGATTATGAGATCATTTAAAAGAAAGGAAAATACAATGTGGTTGTGGATGCACTTTCCCGAAAAAATGAAGATGAAGGATCCCTTTTTTCTCTTTCCTTCATTGTACCAGATTGGCTCCAAGTCATTCGCCAGGAATGGCTACAAGATCCCAAAAGTTCGCATTTGATCCACCATTGCAGTTCAATGCTCCAGCTTCCCTAGGGTACTCTTAGCTACATGATGAGCTTCGATACAAAGGTCATTTATATTTAAGTAAACAATCAAAGCTTAAATCCATGGTACTTTTTGAGATTCATGCTACACCCACAACGGGGCACTCTAGGTTCGCCAAAACCTATGGCAGGGTCAAATGTTCTTTTTTCTGGGATGGTATGAAATAGGAAATTCGTAATTTTGTTGTTGAATGTGATGTGTGTCAATGCAAAAAGAGAGAAATAGTCAAATCTTTGGGCACACTACAACTGCTTCTGATTCCACCTGCTATTTGGAGGGATATCTCTATGGATTTTATTACAGGCTTACCCATATCAGGAAATAAATCAGTCATCATGGTGTTTGTTGATTGCCTTTCCAAGTATGCTCATTTCTACGCTCTTCAACACCTATTTACAACATCCACAGTGGTTCAAATTTTCATGGATCGGGTCTTCAAGCTTCATGGCATACTGAACTCTATTGTTTCTGATCGCAACCCAACTTTCACAAGCAATTTTTGGCAAGAACTTTTCAATCTACAAGGCACCCAATTGCACCTCAACACAACTTATCATCCCCAGATGATGGTCAAACGAAAGTTGTCAACAAGTGTTTGGAAACATATTTGAGGTGTTTTGCCTCGGAAAAGAAAAATCAGTGGGCTCAATGGTTACCCCTAGATGAATGGTGGTACAACACTTCATACCATACATCTACATGCATGACTCCTTTTGAAGATTTATATGGACAGAAGCCACATTCAATTCTCTCATACTTACCTGGTGTCTCGAAGGTCTAGGCAGTTGAGCAAACACTTACAGTTTGAGAGGCTATTCTCCGTACCCTCAAAGAGAATTTGGTCATGGCAGAGAATCGCATGAAGCAAAAAGCAGATCAAGGTCACTCTGAATGTCAATTTGTAGAAGGGGATCAAGTGTTTCTTCGACTGTAACCTTACAAGAAAAAATCCATCAAGGCCAAGCATTGTCAGAATCTAGCACCCAAATTTTATGGTCCTTATACTATTCTCAAGCATGTGGGATAGGTGGCCTATTGGTTAGCTTTTCCCAGTCATTCAAAGCTACATCATGTTTTTCATGTTTCATGCTTAAAGAAGGTGATTGGAAATAAGTGCCAAATTCAAACCAACCTTCTTGAGTTAGCCGAAGAAGGATCCATTTGGCTACAACCACAAGCAGTTTTGGACCATCATGAGCGTCACCTGCGTCAGATAACCATCAAGGAAGTGTTAGTCCAGTGGAAAGATACAACTCAAGTAGATGCCACTTGGGAACCATCTACCATTCTGCAACAATTTCCACATCTCAAGCCTTAAGGACAAGACTGTTTTTAAGGGGCCGGACATGTTAGGGTCCTAACCTGCACATAGGTAGAACAATATATTTGAATGTAATAAAGGTAAATATTAATAAATCCTTGTAATAAAATAGAATAAGTCGAATGTAAGAAGACCTAATAGAAGCTTCCACTTCTAGAATGATCTTCCTCTAGATGCTTCTTTTGATAAACATATTTAGTATAAATAGGAGTTGAGGGTATGAGAACCCTAGCTTGGATATTATTGTAATAGACTGTTGGAAATATTGTCATTGATGTCAACAGTCATTGGAAATATAGTTAATAATGAATAACCACATATGAGATTGTCATTGATGTCCACAAGTTTAGCAGAAGATGTCAAACAGTATGCAGAGATCGAAAGCGCATGCTCAGGAGGAGGAGCGAATAGGAGGAGCAAACAGTATGAAGATCTAAGCTCATAAGGAAAAGCGAATTGCACAGTATATCAGGTTGCAGAATAAATTTGTGATTATTGTTGATCACGATAGGATCAATAATGTTCCTATGATAAAATATCAGGAGGGTTAGCAAATGTGAATGAAGATCAAAGCTCAGAAGGAAGAAGTACTTTTCAGTAGTATAGATCAATGGAAAGATTGAACAGTTGATCAATGCACAGAAAAGGAGATAAGCCACAACATCCATTGGATCAAGAGATTAATGACATGTATTGTCTCAACTAATGGGATTTATCCCACACTGGAAGAACGAATAAACACATACAGGTTTATATACACAACTCTCTCGATAGCTTATCGACCCGTAGTGAAAAGGTATGGTGGGGGAAATAGGTGTTTGGAATCCACGAGAAGCTCACTAGCCTGGAGCCCAGGATGACCTTTCAGGCCCCCTACCTTTTGGTAAAAGTGACAATGACTGTCAATCTGATGACGAAGGATCTCGACCGTTAGATCTGGGAGAAGTTGCACGGTGGATAGCTGTGAGTTCCTTCGGAACTCTGGACTCGGATAATTTGGAGTGACAAAGAATCAAGGATTCTGAACTCGCTAAGTATGAAATTGCGAAGAGATCCTAGCCATCAGTTGGAAGGCGGGCACATGGCATAAGATCAACAATTCGGGGATTTTTGATTCGGAGAATCAGCGACGAGAGTTGTTCGAAACCTCGAAAGCCAAAGATCTGAAGTCAAGGAGGAAGACATGTATCAAGGTCCACGTAATCTTGAGTGATGTCAATGACAGACCATGTCAGGAAATCATGTCAGCAAGGACATGTCGCTCAGTCAAAAAGTGACAAGTGTCAAGTTGAAATTGACATTTCAGGCACATGTAAGTCACGAATCAGAGTGAAACGTAGTAGCTACTCAGCATGTTCCAAGTCATCATGTAACATCAACAAGTTTACGTCACGTTGGGAGTTTCTACTTCAGGAATTTTGCATCACAAGAAAATACGCTAATGTCACGAAGTCCCGAACTCCAAAATTTCAAAAGGGACACGTGTCATATGATTTACAGTGATCGAGAGTTCTTAAATATTGGAAGTCAAGAAGTCCCGAAAAATGAAAACCCAAAATCTCGTAAGCCTCTCATCTCAACAAGTAATTAAATCTCGAATGTTGATTTTAAGGAAGCGCTTGTTTGGTCTAACCGCCTAGTCATCGCATCTAGTCATATGACATAAGAAGTTTTTAAAAAAAAGGGACATTATAATATATCACTATAGTTGCAAAAGTCCATGGTTCTGAAAATCACAGTCATATGAAATGGTTTGAAGGAAGCGCCTTCACGGAATCTGGTCTTTGTGAATATAACAAAGATTAGGGATCGAGTATAAAGGATTAAATTGATCCATGACTGTGTTCAATTTATGACAAAAATGAACCGATACAGAGTCATGATTAAAAGAGAATAAATTATGAAAATATGAATAAAGAATAAAAAGGAAAAATGATATTAATTAAAGTTTAGATTATCATTTTAAATGAAAAGGTACAATGGTTCAAATAAAGGGACACGTTGTTTTAAATTTCACACTAGTTTGAAGATTATATAAACGAGAAAAAGTGGTGTGAAGAAAGTGTCTATGGACCTCAGAATAGAAGATCAAAAGCCGAAGCAGATTCCAAGAAGATGTCAGAGGAAAGAAAATGTGAATTACAGAGAAGATGAAATGTGGTGATGAGCGTCTTATGATATACCTCTGATCATAAGATCGAATTGATTCTATAATGGATCACTACTAATGGAGTTGAATAAACTCTAGTTGGATATATTGGGTTCTATCAGCAAGCTGGGTCTTGCGCCAAGATGGTTCTTGGTTGAGAGTTGGTGCTCTCTGAGGGGTTGGTGCTCCTTACTTCAGTTGGTGCTGAAACAATAGCTAATGCTAAAGAAAATCCTCTTTCACATATATTCATAATACTATGTTCATATTTATTATACAAAATCTTATACAAACATCTGGTGTCTTTGTGTTCATTTTAATTATGATGTGATTGTTCTTAATCTGTTCAATTATGTTTTAACTGGTAACTTATGAAAATAAAATGTTAAAATAGTCCACACACTAATTCAACCCCCCCCCCGCCCTCTTAGTGTGGGCCATGTGTTCTTCAATTGGTATCAAAGAGAGGTTCCTTCAAAACACAGTTTAAACACTGGAAGGTAGATCCTAAATAAATGGGTGGACAGATGGTTCTCTCTGCAATTGAAGCTCTTTTATTTGATGGAACAAATTACTCCTCATGGAGAGAAAATATGAAACAATATTTGAAGTCAAAAGGATTTGAAGTTTGGAGTTCAGTAGTAAGAAATCCCTGGGGCTTAACTACATCAAAGAATCTATCCAAAATTATAGTCCAAAGAAGAGCAAGGAAGAACAATGAAGTGGCATTGAAGATTCTTTTGAATGGATTATCAGATACAATCAAGACAAACATAGGACTATGCACATCCACCAAGGACTTATGGCTAAAGTTAGAAAAGATGTATCAAATAAAAAATAAAGACACATAAGACATTCCTATCAAGGATGAAGATGAAGAGTCATCCATCAATAAAATTATGGATTCTCCACAATATTTCAATTGCAATAGCAGTGATATTGAATCCTCCTCTCCAAGCAAAGAAGAAGACTCAGATACAATAAGAGAATGTTCATTTAGCATCTATCCCATGGAAGAAGAAGAAGAAAAACTATCAAAGGCCAAAGAAAAGGTTTATTGGAGTCTCTCTGAATACCTCTATCACCATAATGAATCAGACTATAGCTATCTTCATGACTACACTCAAGAATTCCTTGAAAAGAGTCAAAAACATGTCTTGAAAATAAAGGAAATTCTCAAGGACAGTGATAAGATAATATATGAACAGGAAAATTAGTTAGAAGAGAAAGAAGAAGAGATCAAGAAGTTGAAGAAAGAAATTAGTCAAGTAAAATAAAAGGAGAAGGAAGATGATGAGCTTGACAATAAAGAAATCATATTTGGGCAAAAGATTCAGTTATAAAACAAAGAAGATGAGATCAAAAGATTGAAAACAAAATTAGTTGATCTAACAAAAGAAAATGAAGAGAAAATCAATAGATTGAAAAATGAAATCAGTCAAGCAAAAGAAGAAAAGAAGGAAGATGATGTCTCAAGAAAAAACATTGCATAACTAAAGGAACTAAGGGAAATCTATGTCAATCTTAAAATCCAACTTGAAGAAGCCAAAAGGAGAGAAGAAGTAGTAAGGAATCAGTTGGACAAAAGGGAAGAATCTTGTCATGAGATGGAAGCAGAAGTTGTGAATCTTAGAAAGAAGGTTGAGAAGTCAGACGCCCAAAACAAGTTCTTGAACAAATACATGTCCCTGGATGAGATCTTGGATAGTCAGAGATCACCAAATGAAAAATATGGCCTTGGATACAATAAGGAAGAGATTAGTAATCATAAAAAATCTGATGTAGGTCCTTCATTTGTAAAAGGTGAAAACAAGTCTGACACAAGTCCTTAACTTCTAAATGATGAAAATAGGTCTGACACAAGTCCTTCATTTTCAAAATATGAAGACAGGTCTGACAAAGCTCCTTCATATATAAAAAGTGAAACTAGACATGACTCAGGTTCTTCAGATTCAATAAATAAAAGAAACACTACAAAATTTAGAAGATAATATCATGGAAGACATCCAAAATCTATTCATAGACCTCAAAGCAAGTTCAGAAGAGATACGCCTTCATGGATTAATCAAATAAGGTATGAGAGTATATTTAACGGTTATTGTTTTTCTTGTAATGAATATGGTCATAAAGCCTTGGATTGTAGGCATCATGGAAGAAAACAAGTTGGTAAGTTCAACAACAATACAAGATGTTGGAACTGCAATCATGTTGGACATATTGCTACATAGTGTTACACTATGAGATGTTATAGTTGTGGTGGATATGGCCACAAAGCCTATAACTATTGGAACTCAAGAAAATAGTCAATGAGAAATGCTTCATACAATATGACAAGAAGAGTAAATAAAATATGGAAAATATAATCTGAAGTACCAAACAAAAAAGAATATGATGATGGTAAAAATAGGAGTTTGAAGGATGAAACTTCTAATAAGGAAAATTCTCAAATCAAGGATAAAGAAGCTTTTGGTGCACATAATAATGATGTTGAATATGAATCTTCAACGCTAGAACAAGAAGAAGAAGTTATAGATAAACCCATTGTGCAAAAAATATTAAGGTCATTACCTATGAGATATGATGCAAAGATTTCTTCAATTTCAGATATATCCAATCTAAATACACTCACAGTTGATCAGCTCCATGGAATCTTTACAGCATATGAAATGAGAATAGGGCATGATAAATCAACAAAAGATTAAACAAATTTCAAAGCATCTGAGACAAAGATAAATCAAGAACAAAAACCTCAATCCAACCATCATGAAGAATCTGATGTGGAAGAAGCCAATCTCATTAGAAAACTTCAGAAAGGATCAGAGAAGTACAAAGGCAAGCTTCTTTTCAAATGTTTTAACTGTGGCAAAGTTGGTCATTTTTCATCCAAGTGTCCCTATCCCAAGGAGGACCCTAAAGATCAATAAAATAAAAACAATTGGTATCCTATTTAGATATCGATGAGAATTGATGGACAAAATCAAGGGTTCTTTGAATAAATATGAGCTATAATTGCACAGTGTTCCAGTAGGACAACGACATTCGCAGAAGAAACATTTTGGTGTTCAAAATGAGGTACATGACATCTTGCAGAAATAACAAGAGGAGAAACCCTGTCAGTAAAAATTCAAGGAAGTTTTGGTTAGTAAATAAGAAAGTGATTAGATTAATTTTTGAAAAGACTCGATCACTAAAAAAAATTGTATTAAGAAGACTACTCATTTGAAACACAAAAAATCCCAATCAACTGAGATACAAATTAGTAAATTAACAGGAGATGAAACCTTGAGGAAGAGCTACCTTTCAGAAACAAAGGGGGAGAGTAGTCAGAAGCAGAGAGAGGGCATATTCATAGGGGGAGTCATTCAGCTATGATTGGCAGAACATGTCTGTAGGAAGAGTTACTCAAGTCTAGTCTGGTTAGTAACATATAGAGTTACCACTGGTAAGAGAAGTACTTATACAAATAGATCATAGGAGAAGAAACCCTTTTCCATTGATGTCAAAGGGGAAGATAAACTTCATAAGAGGAAATAATCAACACATGGGGGAGTTTTGTATATGAAGTTAGTGTGTTGACCTCAATGACAAAGGGGGATATTGTTAGAAATATTGTCATTGATGTCAAAAATCATTGGAAATATTGGAAATATTGTTAATAATGAATAACCACAGATGATATTGTCATTGATGTCAACAAGTTTAGCAGAAGATGTCAAATAGTATGCAGAGATAGAAAGCGCAAGATTAGGAGGAGGAGTGAATAGTATGAATATCTAATCTCATAAGGAAGAGAGAATTGCACAGTATATCAGGTTGCAAAATAAATTCATGATTATTGTTGATCACAATAAGATCAACAATGTTCCTATGATAAAATCTCAGGAGGGTTAGCAAACACGAATGAATATCAAAGTTCAAAAGGAAGAAGCACTTTTCAGTAGTATGGATCAGTGGAAAGACTGAACAGTTGATCAATGCACAGAAAAGGCGATAAGCCATAGTAGTCATTCGATCAAGAAATTAACGACATTGATTGTCTCAAGTAATGGGATTTATCCCACACTGGAAGCACGAATAAACACATATATGTTTATATACAAAACTCTCTCCATATCTTATAGACGTGTAGTGAAAAGGTATGGTGGGGGATCTAGGTGTTTGGAATCCACAAGAAGCTCACCAGCCTGGAGCCTGAGACGATCTGTTAGGACCCCTACCTTTTGGTCAGAGTGACAATGACTGTCAATCTAATGATGAACAATCTCGATCGTTAGATCTCGGAGAAGATGCATGACGGTTAGATGTGAGTTCCTTCAGAACTCTGGACTCAGATAATTTGGAGTGACAATGACTCAAAGATCTCGAACTCGCGAAGTCCGAAATTGCGAAGAGATCCTAGCTGTCGGTTGGAAGGTGGGAACGTGGCATAAGATCAAGAATTCAAGGATTTTTGATTCGGAGAATCAATGACGAAAGTTGTTCAAAACCCCAAAATCCGAAGCTCTGAAATCAAGGAGGAAGACACGTGTCAAGGTCCACGTCATCTTCAGTGATGTTAATGATAGACCACTTCAGTAGAGCACATCAACAAGGACATGCGGCTCAGTCAGAAAGTGACAAGTGTCAAGTTGAAATTGGCATTTCAGGCACATGTAAGTCATGAATAAGAGTGAAACGTGGTAGCTACTTGGCACATTCCAAGTCATCATGTAACGTCAATAGGTTTATGTCACATCAGGAGTTTCTACTTCGAGAGTTTTTCATCACAAGAAAATACTCTAATGTCACGAAGTCCTGAACGCCAGAATTCCAAAAGGGACATGCATCATATGATTTACAATGATCGAGAGTTCTTAAATATTGGAATTCATGAAGTCCCGAAGGACGAAAACTCGAAATCCCATAAGCTTCTCATCTCAGTGAGTAATTAAATATCGACCGTTGATTTTATGGAAGCACTCATTTTGTCTAACCGCTTGGTCATCACATCTAGTCATATGACATAAGAATTTTTAAAAGAAAAGGGATATTATAATATATCGCTATAGTTGCAAAAGTCCGTGGATCTGAAAAGCACGGTCATATGAAATGGTTTTAAGGAAGCACCTTCACAGAATCTAGTCCTTGTGAATATAACAGAGATTAGGGATCGAGTATAAAGGATTAAATTGATCCATGACTGTGATCAATTTATGACAAAAATGAACTAATACAGAGTCATGATTAAAAGAGAATAAATCATGAAAATATGAATAAAGAATAAAAAGGAAAAATGATATTAATTAAAGTTTAGATTATCATTTTAAATGAAAAGGTACAATGGTTCAACTAAAGGGACATGTTTTAAATTTCTCGCCAGTTTGAAGAATATATAAACGAGAAAAAGTGGTGAGAAGAAAGTGTCTCTGCATTTCAGAATAGAAGATCAAAAGCCGAAGCAGATTCCAAGCAGATATCAGAGGAAAGAAAATATGAATTATAGAGAAGATGAAATGCGGTGATGAGTGTCTTATGATATACCTCTGATCATAAGATCGAATTGATTCTATAATGGAGAACTACTACTGGAGTTGAATAAACTCTAATTGGATAGTCTGGGTTCTATCAACAAGTTGGGTCTTGCAACAAGCTGGGTCTTGCACTAAGCTGGATCTTGGCTGAGAGTTGGTGCTCTCTGAGGGGTTGGTGCTCCTTACTTCAGTTGGTGCTGAAACAATAGCTGATGCTAAAGAAAATCCTCTTTC
>JASDQU010683135.1:18392-38842 GCA_032191745.1 Picea mariana
AAAGTGTTATTTCTGTTGTTATTCTGATATCATTTCAGTGCTATTGTGGTGATTGTTCTGGTTATATTGTTGTTATTCTGCCATTTCTATCATTTTATTTATGTTCTGCATACTTTTTGTATCTGGTATATTACAGAGCCCAATCATTTAACTCATGTAGGAGGGTGGGTGTGATATTCACATCCCATAGTTATTGGAAAACATGGGGAAGAAGAAATCAACATTGGGCATAGTGAATAGTCATTTGTCTTGGGAAAATAAAGGAAATGTGTATGGGGGTTAATGCAATTTTCTACACATTGAGTTTTGCATCAATAGGAAAGAGAGAGACAGGAAAAATAGCACCAGATCTATATAAATGAGGTTAGTATAATTTAGGATCATGATGGAGTGTCTTGGAGCATATTGGAGCTATAAATTGAAGAGCCAGGTTGTGAGGGATGAAGAGTGAACTCCAAAGTGAGTTGCACTATAAAAACAAGTGTTTTTTTGTTGGTTGATGGTAGTTTTCCTGGAAGCGAACTCCCTTGAGTTTGCAACAGAGATATTCCTAGCTATGTGAGCTAGAGAGACACTAATAAATTAATGTGACACTCAATGGATTGAGATAAGTGAAGGGGTACATTCCTTGGATTGGGTAGGTTAAGAAGAAGGGAGCTAGAGGTAAATTCGAGATAGTTGTAGGAGAATATCAGTGGGTTGTGAGTTATTTAGCTATGAGTGGACTGTGAGAGACACCCTTCTCTTGTGGATTTGTAGCCCCATCTCATGGGTGACTTACTGTTGATATTTAGAATAGAATGTCTATGGTTGGGTGGAATGTCCTTCCCAAGCTTGGTTGCACAAGTATTTTAAAAGATAAGTGTTTATCTATTTCTAAGTTATTTCATGAATATAATTGTTATGATTAACTTTGTGTATATGAATATTTTATTGTTGTTTTGAATGAGTTATTAGTTTCATTCAAGATCATTTAGAGTGTTGTAGATGCATTTAATTATGGGTAGAGAAATTTGGTTAAAATTGTGAATTAAATCATAGTTGGTAAGATACAACAAACGAAACAACAAGTAACTTGTTTTTATGTGTATTATTCTAGTGTAGCATTGCCTGGTTGATCTCAGGTACATTATATTATGGTATTAGAGAATAAGGTGGAAACACTATCATGCAAGAGCATGTTACATGACAACAAAAATTGTTTGGATCATATTATTAATTTATTAAAAAAATATTTTCTATGGGACAGTGTTGGATGGACAATTCTTGTAGTTTAAAGTTATTATTCTTCCATGGAATATATGTCCAAGAAAATTCCCATGGTCTAGGATTTCCAATGAGCCATCATTTACTTGATTTGGACAACCAAATCAAAAGTTGTGTCGTTCAGAAGGTTGACACTCAACAACCATCGATATAGTTATGTGCGGATCCCTGGTCGTCGATCTACGAACTATGTTATTTATCCTAGATGCATGGGGAAAGGTTAAATTCAAATATTTATAAACCAAATATACTCCTTTGTGAATTATGCATGAAGCACAGAGAGTCGCATAACCTTTTGGATCCCACGTGCAACATATACTTTTGAATAAGGTGCCTGATGAGTTGATAGACCGAAGTTAGATATAAATTACTTTTCTTTGGAGGATGCATGATGATGGACCAGTGTATGGTGGGATGGTGGCCTAATTGACTGAAATCAGATCAAATTCATTTGTTTTGGGGGTTTCTAGGGGATGGATTGATGTCTAGTGGCTCAATGCATCGATGTCAAATTGAAGGTCATTTGGTTGAAAGTTACTTGAGGGGGCCCAATGGTTGGTGGATCATACCAGAGTCAATTGGAAGTTCCACAGGGTTAGGGGTGTTCTGATCAACACCCAGTGGCCTAGACCATACTGATGTCGGATCATAGATTGTCGCTGGAGGCATGCGTGGGGTGGAAGTTTGGGGTCTAGGAGAAGTCTATGGAAATATCATGGAATGTAAAATTCATCCACAAAGCCAAAATTTATTTATGAGTACCTAAAAATGTGCTAGTAGAGAAATATCACACCCGTAGCATGCAGGGTTAAAAAGGAGAAAATCATCCAAAAATTATGAAGACCATAAATTTATGCTCGTAACTCAGAATTGAGAAAACAAATAGTCGATGAAAGGGTCTCAAAGAGAATAATCCATATATTAACCCATGAAATTTAGTTGAGAATCAAAATTTTCAGGGAAATAAAAGGAATATTACTGGTGGCATTAAAGGGAAGAAAAAATATATCCATTCTTTTTCAAAATTGTGTACGTATTTTTTTTATCTAAAATAAATTGTTTGCATGAAAATTTTCTACATAATTGAGAGGATCATGAAGGAGGTTTGGTTTAGTGTATGAGAACTAAAACCAAGAAAGATATCCATAGGTCCTACATTCATGAAGAGGAAGTCAAAGGTCTACTTGTTAGCATGGGAAATGTTGAGATGAGTCTAATGAAAGAAGAGACAGATGTGAGCCTGTAACTATGACAAGCCTGTAGAGAGAAGTGCAGAGTTATAGGGATGATAATGAGAATATTATGAAGGCCAATAAGAGATACTTTAGATATTGAACATTCTATAGAAGCAAGCCAATAAGGACTCTAGCACCAAGAAATCAACTAGTTCTAGACAAGTGATAACATCCAAATCCCATAACATAATGGATGAGCATGGGAATGATATGTTGTCAAGGAGTATGAGAAGGCACCATCATTCCCTATATATATCCACTAGGATAGCCCATTCAATTTCAGGTATAGGGAGAAACCCAGTGTGTCTCTTGTTAGGAGACAAAGGAGAAGGATTGAAGGAGGCATCTTACAAGGAGAACTCAAGAAGATCAAGCCACCAAATTTTAATTTTGAGCATAGGAAGGGAGAAGAGATCAAGCCCTGACTATTGGAAATGAAGAAATATTTCCATCTGCATGATTTCCCCTCGAGGGTAGAAACAATAATTCAAACCTATCACTTACAATGAAAGGCAACCATGTGGTGGGATCAACTTCAGAAATACAAGCATATTGATGAGAATAGATTCTCATGGAAGTAGTTCAAAGGACATTTCCAAGAGAAATATGTGTCTGAGCATTAATATGAGAGGAATATGAAATATTTATTTGAACTCTAGCTGGGAAGCATGACAAATGATGAATATGAGAAGAGGTTCTTTGAGTTGCTGAAGTACGTGGAATTAATAAAAGATGAGAATGTCAAAATACAAAGGTTTATTAGTGGGTTACCCTCTTTCTACAGTGACAAGATACAATAGGATAACCCTTATACTTTGGAGGAGACCATAAAGAGAGAAAAACATCTATATGAGTAGATCATAGGGAGGTCATTATTTAAAAATACTTGGACGATGAAGAGTAAGAAGGAGAAAAGGAATAAAGGTTTTAAGCTACCCTTTTTCAAGAACAACTCCCAATAAAATGAGAAAGGACATTCATCCCAAAATGAGCACAAAATAGAAATTTCATTTAGGAAAAGGCCAAGCAAATAGCCTGTACAATGTTGGGTATGTGATGGAAATCACTTGTATATAGATTTCCCTCACAAAGGAGAAAAAATGGGAATTTTCCACAACATTTAGTAGGATGAAATGTTGGAATACACGAGTAGTAGCATGCCAAGGATTTATGTAGCCTTGGACAACATGGAAGTATAGTATCAATCCCCCATTATTGAAGTGGAATGTAACATCAATAATCATCCTATAGCAATTTTAATTGATCCTAGAGCTAGCCATAGTTACGTAAACTCTAATATTATTGAAATATTTCACTTGCAAAGGAGTAAGCATAAGGAATATTGGTTAGTTGAGTTAGCCATGGGGGCTAAGAGAAATATAAATGGCTGGTTAAATATTTCCCAATAGACATGAATGGACTCAACACAAAGGTACATTTGAACATCATGCCTTTGGGCTCATATGACTATCTAATTGGCATATTGGATTGGTTGTTAAAATACCATGTTGTCCTAGATTGTTACAAGAAGACAACAAATTGTGTTGATGAGGGATGGAAGGAATGAAAGATTCAAGGAATTCCAAGAGTTTTATTTGTTGGAGATATTTCATCCATGCAACTAAAAAAAGAGTTTTAGGAAAGGATGTCAAGTTTTTGCATCCCATATGGAATAGGAAGGCATAGATAAAGTGGAAAATATTGAAGACCATACAGTGTTAAAGTATTTTGAGGATGTTTTTAAGGAAATAATAGGATTGAAACCAAAGAGGGACAATTATTTCTCTATTAATTTGGTGCCAATAGATGCCCTAGTATCCATGACACCTTACAGAATGGGCACACCATGAAAGAGTTGCAAATGGAGTTGGAATAGATTTTGAGGAAGTAGTATATATGCACAAGTGTGTCACCTTGGGGATCCATAATCATTTTTTTGAAGAAGAAAGATGATACCTTGAGGTTTTGTATTGATTTTACATGGATGAGTAAGGTCACCATAAAGAAGAAATATCCTTTGCCAAAAATTGGCGATCTATTTGATCAGTTGAAAGGTGCAAAAATATTTTCCAAGATCAATTTGAGATCGGATTATCATGAAGTGGATATAAAATAAGAAGATATCAACAAGACAACATTCAAAACAAGGTATGAGAATTATGAATTCATATTAGTTCCATTTGGACTGTCAAATGCCCTGGTTGTTTTTAGATGTCTTATGAATGGAGTTTTCAGGGAGTACCTGGACAAGTTCCTAATTGTTTTCTTAGATGATATTCTCATCTACTCTAAGTCTGAGGAGGAGCATGAGAAGGATTAAAAAATGGTGCTAAATTTTTTAAGGGAGAATAAATTTCCTACCAATTTAATTAAGTGCATATTTTATCAAAACAAGATTCACTACTTGGGCCATATTATTTCAACAAATGGGATAGCAGTTGATCCCAAGAAGATAGAGGCCATTAGAGGATGGCCAACACCAAGAAATTTGACAGAGGTTAGGTCATTTATAGGTCTTATGGGTTATTACTGAATATTCATAAAGAGGTTATCAAACATTTCAATCCTGTTCACTTCCTTGCAAAAGAAGGGAGTGAAATTTGAATGGAATCCCAATTGTGAAGAAAGTTATGAACAATTGAAAAACATTTTGGCAAGTGAACCCATATTAAATATTGCAGATTTGAATGAAAACTTTGTAGTGTGCATGGATGCATGCAAGGAAGGTACTGGTCGATTCGTCAATAAAAATGATCATGTGGTATGGTATGAATCTCGCAAACTAAAAGAGCATGAGATAAATTATGCTACACATGATATAAAGTTAGCAGCCATTGTACATGCATTACAAATGTGGAAACATTGACTCATGGGGAATATATTCGAGTTAAGAATATACCACTATGGTATGAAACATTTGTTTGGAAAACCACCACAAAATTCTAGGAAAGCTAGATGGCGGGAATTTCTTAGTGATTACGACTTTGAAATTAAACATATTAAGGGAAAAGAAAATCAGGTGGCTGATGCACTTAGAAGAAGATATCATGAAGTGCATGTTTCAACCATCAATATGTACAGGGCATATTTAAAAGATAAAATTCTTAAAGAAGAAAATTCATATTAATTTTATTTACAAATAAAAGAAAATTTACAGCAAGGCGATTTACAGTAGAATTTTAAAAATTGTGAGTTGAAAGGGGATGGAATCCCCTTGTTCAAGGGCAAGGGGTATGTGTCAAATTCCATGGAGCTAAAAAATATCATGATGAGATAAATACACAATGTTCCATATGATGGGGACACATGATATTAGAAATCCATTACAACTGTAAGGAGCCAATAGTTTTGGTTGAGAATGAAGAAGGAAGTGGCTAACTACATAGCCTGATGTCTAGAGTTCCAAAAGGTAAAGACAACACAAACATCCAGCAGGGCTTCTACAACCATTTCCATCCCATAATGGAAGTAGGAATTGGTCACTGTATATTTTATTACAAATATGCCCAAAATAGTGAAGCAACATGATTCCATCATGAAATTGACTATGGAAACATATTTTGTTTCTGTGAGGACAACATAGAAGGAAAAAAACATTGCAGATATATACATGAAGGGAGTTTTCATGATACATGGAGTGCCTAAGGTAATAGTTTTAGATAAAATATATTCCAAGTTTACATCCAAATTTTGGCAAGGTTTGTTCAATGGATTTGGGGAAAATCTAAATCTTAGTACAACATATCACCCAGAGTCAGATGGGAAAATAGAGAGGAAAAATAGGATAATTGAAGACATGCTCTGTATGTATGTGATGGACCAACCATCAAAATGGTAAGACTGTATCCACTTAGTGGAGTTTTCTTACAATAATTGGTATCACACCTCATTAAAAATGATTCCATTTGAAGTGTTGTATGGCAGGAAATGTAACACTCCAATGAGTTAAGATAACCTAGAAGATTGAGCCATCATTGGACCAGACTTGTTAAAGGATAAGGATGAGTAGATGACAAAGATCAAGAAGAATTTAAAGGTTTCCTAGGAGAGGCAGAAAATCTATGCAGGAAAGAACAAAAGTTTCATATATTTTAAATTGGGAGAACATGTTTTCCTAAAAGTGAAAGAAAAAAAAAGTTCAATAATATTGGGTTGATGCCCAAAGTTGGTAGCAAGATATTGTGGGTCTTTTGAAATATTAGAGAAGATATGACCATTTTCATACATTATAGAACTCCCTACATCCATGAGACTGCATAATGTTTTTCATATATCATTATTAAATAAATATGTTCCTGACCCTAACCACATAATCTATTGGACTGTGATCTAGGAGAAAAATGAAGAGGATTTCCAGATGGAACCAGTACACGTCCTGGACCAGAAAGCCAAAGTGCTTTGGAACAAATCCATAGGGTTGGTAAAGGTTCAATGGACCTACTACGATATTGAATATGCAACATGGGAACATGAAGAAACTATGTGAGAGGAATACCCATAAAGGTTTTTCAATTTTGAAGAGAATAGAAGTTGGAAATGCAAGACTTTGTTTTTGGGCAGCTAGTTTCTGGAACCACATCTCGGAAATTATTGGTCACTTGCGCTGATATCCTAGATAAAATAATGGTACAAACTAATGGAATGAAGGAAGTTAAGGGGGGACATTCCTTGGGTTAGAAGGTTGATAAGAAGAGATTACTATTGGGACTGTTGTTGGAGGGTAAATTTTTTTTTTGAATAATTTTGTTTTATTTTCTGAATATTGTGGTGTAAAATTATATATATGTATTTCGTCATCATTTTGTTCATCGAGGAAAATGCAAAATTGTAGGGGAGGGGGAATGTAACATCCCCACTATAATCCCCTGTTTAATTAATTCATAATGTAGATATGAATATGGGTATGGCGAAGCAATGTAATATGAAAAATTCATTTCCTATTTTTAAATAAATATAATGTGAGACCAGCTGATGGGAACATGGAAAGAGATGGGGGATACATTTTCCATATGAGAAGAGAGTTTCTAAAGGGTCCAAGATGAAAATTAATTATGGGTATTACTTAATCCCAATTTCCTAAATTTTATTATCATTGGAGATAACTTCTAAATTTATGTTTGAGTGTATGAGAGCCTAATCATTTAACTCATGTAAGAAGGTGGGTGTGAGAGTCACATCCCATAATTATTGGAAATCATGGGGAAGAATCAATCAACATTGGGAATAGTAAACAATCAATTGTCTTGGGAAAATAGAGTAAATGCATATGGGGGTTATAGACAATTTTTACACATTGAGTTTTTCATCAATGGGAAAGAGAGGGAAAGGAAAAATAATGCCAAAGATGGAGCAAGGAGAATGTGTGAATTTAGGAGCATGATGGAGCATTTTGCAGTGTATCGGATCTGGAAATTGAAGAGCCATGTTTTCAATCCTGAAGAGTGAACCCCTGAGTGAGATGCACTATAACAACAAGTGTTTTTTGTTGGTCACTAGTAGTTTTCCTCACATCGAGTTCCCTTGAGTTACCAACAAATATATTCCTATCTACCTGAGCTAGAGAGACCCTGATAAACGAATGGTATGCTTGATGGACTAATAAAAGTGAAGGGGTACATTCCTTGTCTTGGGAAGGTCAAGGGGAAGAGAGCTAGAGGTATATTCAAGATAGTTGTAGGAGAATATTAGTGGGTTGTGATGTATATAGTTGTGAATGGACTATGAGAGAACCCTTGCTCTTGTGGATTCCTATCCCCAGCGTAGGGGTGAATTTCTATTGAGATTTAGAAAAACAGGTGTATGGTTAGGTGGAATGCCCTTCTCAAGTAGTTGGTTGCACAAGTATTTTAAAAGATACATGTTTATCTATTTCTGAGTTATTTCATGATTTTATTTGTTGTGATTAAATTTGTGTATGTGAATGCTTTATTTTTGTTGTGAATGAGTTATTAGTTGCATTAGATATCATTTAGAATGTTGTAGATGCATTTAATTATATGTTGGAAAATCTAGTTAAAATTGTGAATTAAATCATAGTTGGTAAGCTATAGAAAAAAGACTAGCAATAAATTTGTTTTTATGTGTATTATTCTATTGTATCATTCCTTGGTTGATCTAGGGAATGTTACAAGATCCATTGCCCTGCCCTTTTTCTCTTGTACCCTTTTCAGGATTTACTTTGCCACCTGAAAAGTCCCCTATATCCTTGCGCTTACTGGTGTAGACTGCCATATCCTTGAAAGAATGTTATTATTTACTATTGCTTTACAGTTACTTTATAATAGTGGATTCATGGTTTCTATATAACATTTGTGTTGTAGTTGGCTGTTCTGGAAACATAACTCATCCAACTGAAGGATGTACAATGGATTTTCAGGTGCAGGGATTACTCTATGTCATTAGCGTTGTATATGGTTGTTCTGGAAACCTGACCCATCCATTTGAAGAACATACAACATATTTTTAGGTGTAGGGATCGATCCCTCTACTCACCAGAGTGTGTCCACTACATTCAATGATTGTCGAGAATTTTTTTAGTATTATGAAGTGGTGAATTTCTCTTTGCAACATGATTGAGAGGTGGAATGAATTACCTCTGGATTTGAAATTATAGTGGTTGTTTGTGTCAACATTAAGAGTTTCGATTGGATCTATATTTTCTTGGTGTCACCTTGTATAATCATTATGAGGTGAGATATCATTTAGGTTGGTAGGGGAATGATATGCATTATCTACGCTATGCTCTGGCATTGTAGGATTTTTTGTGTGGTTATAGAGGAGTCCTTATGTGTTTCTCTCCATTGTTGTTACTTTTTCATTAAGCATAGCAGTATAATATACTATTGAATCCATAAGTTGATAAAGATCATTCACATTATTCTTGTGTGGTGCAACATTCATTCTATCAGGGAGTACCACGACGAGTAGTGCAAGGAGGTATGGGAAGGTATACGGTTGTAGGAGAATATAGAGATATAGGATTGTAGGGTGTTCCCTGTAATTATTCTTATAGCATCCCACAATTTTTTTCTCTATGTTACACCATATCCATTCCATAGAGGTCAGTAATATACATTATCTCTTAAGACCCTAAAGGTTATTTTGGTATTTCCATTTCCTGTCCATTACTTCCAAATCCCTATAGTCATTTAGCTCATTTTTCCACCACCAGAGTGTATCTCTCACTCATCCTCGAGTGAGGAGAAAACACCCATAGTTCTGAGCTTCTCATTTCAAGTGAATTGAGTAAGGTAGTGCACTAGGATTAGAGTTGTGAATATTAGGACTAGTATTAGGGTTAGGGTTACAAGAGGGATGGAAATGAGGGAGTATATAAATATTCCATTCTACTTCTAAGGAATGGATAAAGAATTGTTCAAGGGTGCTTCTCTCAAACAATGAAACTTCATAAAGAAAAATAACTAGCAAACCATAATGAAATTGAAGAATAAGTACCTCATCATATTCTTGAAACAATGCAACTTCATAGAGAAAAATGACTAACAAACCAAAATGAAATTGAAGAATAAGTACCTCATCAGATTCTTGAATTGGAGTTCGATCGGAAGCTTTGTGAAAACCTCAACATACCACTATATTGTTTTGTCAAGTTCTTGACGAAGATGTAACCACCTGCACATGAGATTTGATAAATATCTCGAAGCATAGAAATGTTTCCTCAGTGCTTCAAGCAAGGAATTCCATCTTGTGATGTGATTTGGAGAATATTTGGAATAAGCCTCATCATTTAATTCAATTTCAAGTTCACCACCTCTCCCTTACTCATGATTCCTGGCATATTTGCATGAATATTGTAACCAATACCTGGCACATCTATATGGATATGGTAACACTTGTAGGTGCTAGATGAGATAGAAGGATATGTGTTTGTGATGAACGTAGGTTTGAAATGCATGTGGACATTTCTAAGTTACCAATGCTTATAGAATCACAAGGGTGGGTCCCTTATAAACATGTGTTGAAAATATTTCATCTGTGGCTTACCTTTTTATTCCACCATCAAAGATAGCTTACTTTTCTAGGAAGGATAACATACTTGTGTTGATTTTATCTGGAAAAATAAATACACGTTGATTATTGTAGTATGCATGAAGTTCTTTGAATATTTATAGCAAAATATAAGGAAGCAAAATAAGTAATAAAAATACCAGATGAAACCAACAAGTGGGGTAGTTTTCTTAGCCTGTGGAACTTTAATAATGAAGTAATTTTGATTCGAATATCCCCTGCATCAACCCTATATAAAATTGTTGTGAAAGGTATCCATGATAGTTTCCTTAACCTATGGAACTTGAATAGTATGCATTCCTCAAGGTGTTTTGATTTGAATATACCTTGAGTTATTGAAGCTTTAATGAAACTTAATTTGTTTAAGAATTAATGGTTACATTAATTTTTCACATTTATTTACCACACACTCCAAGAATTGACTCTATTTTAGCCAATTTCACGAATTTCTTATATTTTGGGGGGGGGGAATTAATTTTCAACCCAGTAGTCCCTACCAAAAAGAAAAAGTGAATCATTCACAACATTTTGAGGTACTTGAAACAAAGATGAGGCTTAAAATTCGTTCTCATCTATTTGATATTCATGCACAACACATTTTCTTCAAGATCCATAAGGCACCTTTCCTATGTGAAAAACAAGAGTTTTCTTCATTCCAATCGGATGCATATGAGAGCTAATTTTACTATATTTTTGTGTATCCTTCTAGTAACCAACTCCCATGTTTATGTTTTTTCTTGACCCATTTGGATAATTCCTATCCCTTAAGTAAAAAATTACCAGTCCATATCACCTCCATGCATAAAAAGTTTTTCTCTACATTCAAGTAATGTCATGAAGAATATTAAGCTAAACGTTTTAGAGTAGTGGGAGGATAAGTGTTATATTTATCAAATTATTTAACAGTGTTTTGAAGCATTTATATAAATACTTAAAAATATTCATTTCTTTATGAATATCCATCCACAAACAACAATGTATAAATCTAATGAATGAAATTCATAGTTAACAACAAAGAAAATTAACATGTACCAATCAAGTCCCACGGCTCATAGTTGTAGAGATAAACCTCAAGAATAATGTCAATATCTATCATCCAACAATGAAATTTCATTTTCAAATAATAAGCTACTATTTCTTCATCCGTGGGATGAACATGAACCATCGAGGAAAAGGTTTGGGGCCATTACAATGAAATCTTAACCAAAGTTCATTGTTTCACCTGAAAAAATGCAAAAAGAAATGCAACAACATAGAAGCTGTGGATTTTTCAGCTAAATTTGTCCTGACTTCTTACCATTCTAAAAAACATCCACAGAGAATGTGCTATTGTTTGCAAGTGGAAAGATTCATCGTATTCGATATGGTTTGGACACGTTGAATGGACACTCAACTATGGATGAAAGAGGTGAGTGGATTCAAAATCCATTGATCGAGATTATTTTGAGCACGAAATGAGAGAAAAGATATAATAAAGAAATATACCGAGATATTGCAAGAGATCCAATAATTTAATAGAGATATATCATATATATATATATATATATAACAAGAGGCACACATATAAAGTAGTACACAATTTCTATTAATGAGTGAAATTTACAGAACTATAAAATTACAGAGTGAAAGAATCACTAGTATGGTGGAAGCTTATCTTCGAGAAGAGATGTGAAGACTACGCTTATTCATAATAAGATGAGTACAATGAGGCTCGAAATTACCTTTTAACATAAATGGAAAAACCATAAACATCCAAAAACCTATCCCTCGGAAGATGAAAATCCAAAAGGTTTTCTACCCTAATGTGGAGATGAAGCGCCAAAAGTCATGTGGGCCCCGATGGACTAAGTTGTTACAACAACATCCCTGGGTTGTAACTTTTTCATACAATCTCCATTTTAGCCGCACAATATCCCATTGGAAAGGTTTATCCAAGGAATACACATTATTCCATCAAACTTTGACTGTGTCTATAGTTTGATTGTAGCGAGCTCCAAAAACGCTATTTAGGGCCTCAAAACGATCCTGAAAGTTTAGGACTCAAAAATCTAGGAAACAACTGCCAATGATGAAAACTACATGTGAGATAGTTGGAATAGGTGGTTGGCCAACAATATCCATCTGGATCAGCCATGAAGTAGATACAATCAAATTCCTACAGTAGAAACATATGCCAATGTTTGCAAGTGGCAAGCTTCATTGTATCTGTCAAAACCCATGCCATTGTTTGCAAGTGGAAAGCTTCATTGTATTCAACATTGGTTGTATAAAAATCACATGGAGGCACTGCCATTAATTATGCAATGAAAAGGTTTATTAAAAAATGACAATAAAATGGTTGAAATACATGCATGCTAAAAAGTTTATAGTTAAAACTCATAGCCTAAATATTGGTAAAGGAGTCATAAATATGGTTGATACTCATAATGAACCATAGCTTGAATCTTTGCAAAGGAATACTATTTTACCAATATTCCTCAATCCAGTTTAATTTATTCGTAGTCATATATGGAAATAGAACCTAGTAATCAAATTTTTTGAACATAAACCATATCGCTAAAGAAGGAAGCATTGGAGGGGTAGATGACTCTTTGAAGGGATATCTTCAATATATGTATGTCAAAACTTATTTACACTTCCTCTGCAATTATTGCCTTTTTTTCAACCAAAATCAATGACTTTCTTCCTTCACAACTCCCTCTTGTTATATTTAGGAATTATGGGAAATAAAAGGGTGAATTTACTTCTAACTAAATATGATACCCATACTACAGGGAAAAATGGTACACATACATCCTATATATGCACAAATGCTTTTTCTTATACTACCATGAACAAAAAAAAATCCCCTCTAACCGCTACTCTGCAGTCTTATGAAAATACTCTCCAGATAAGCAAACTAAACTACTCCATTGTAATATTTGTCACGTAATCCACACCTCGAGTTACATGAAACAAATTTTTAATTCAATGGGTGCGTCCTTGGGGGCGAGTATCGATTCGGGTTAATGTCACTTAACACTCCATTGCTCTTTCTAGGCTAACTTCTAGTGAAGCCAAGGGGGTACTCCCCAATAAAATAAACTAAAGATGAATAAGATAAGTACAAGAGAAAATAACTCTAATCTAGCAGCATATAATGACAAATCAAAATATTTCTAATGCGAATGATAATAAACAAAATGAGATAAAAAGAAAAGGATAATATTGTAGAGACTAGTACCAAAATTGTATTGCTGCAATGAAAATGTATTGAATTTCTCTTGGTAAATTTTAATTATTTAAGTGGTTTCACTTGCATTGGAGTTAAGTTAATTGAGTGAGATGCATAGATATGGGATAATCCAGTCACGGATTCCAAAATTGTAATGTTGAGCAAGAAATAAAGATCTACCACTAAATTGAATCTATCATTTGTTTCTTTTTAACTATTGTTACTGAAATGGTTACAAGAGAAAATACACGGACTTCTAAGAGGGAGAGAACTAATATCAATTAGTATCCCCCTAAACTCACTTGTAATCAACAAGTATTGATCCCTGTATTGAAATTTTTTTTTTTTTTTTTCCTAATTAAACTTCTCTGCACTATTCAGAATCAATTTTGATTTACTGAGATCAAGATAGACTCGTGGGGAAAATATCATACTGATATTTTGACGGTGAAGGTTTGTTACTTTGGAAAAAATGAAAAATAACTTGAAAGTTGCCTGTGTCCGGTGGGGAGCGCTTTTCTCGTAAGATGGGGCGGTTGTCTGTAACGCCTATCCGGGAAGATGGATCAGTTTCTCAGCTTGCATTATATACGTAATTATACACCGTGCATAATCAACTTCTTTCTCACGTTGCACCATAAATAAAATGAATCTATCTTCTGGTGTCAACTTGGCTTGGCTGTTGATGAAGGCATAAGGTTAAAGGTGAAAGAAAGGCTTGGTGGTCTCTAGGTAGAAGGTTACAGTTGCTGTAGCCTTAGAGKCAGTTCCATAGCAGTAAGTCCATGCAGTAGAGACACYTRCTTCAGTAYKKACTASCGSTAGTCCATTGAGTAGGTTCCATACTGCTGCCTTAAGCCTTAAGAGTGAAAGCCAAGTTGACACCAGAAGATAGATTCATTYTATTTATGGTGCAACGTGAGAAAGAAGTTGATTATGCAYGGTGTATAMTTACGTATATAATGCWAGCTGAGAAACTGATCCATCTTCCCGGATAGGCGTTACAGACAACYGCCCCATCTTACGAGAAAAGCGCTCCCCACCGGACACAGGCAACTTCTTCCCAATAGGCCTCCCACGGACAGAACAATGAAGACTAGACGGACCTTACCTGGAGARCCTTACCTGGATAACTTCTTGGCTSASCTAAAGCGAAGAGAWTAACTATGGAGATAGGAACTTAGCWTAWGCTAASTTCCTATCWMCATAGTTATTCTCTTCGCTTTAGCYMAGCCAAGWWGWYATCCAGGTAAGRTTCTCCAGRTAAGGTCMKTYTAGTCTTYATKGTKCTGWMCGTGRGAGGCCTATTGGGAAGAAGTTGCCTGTGTCCGGTGGGGAGCGCTTTTCTCGTAAGATGGGGCGGTTGTCTGTAACGCCTATCCGGGAAGATGGATCAGTTTCTCAGCTTGCATTATATACGTAATTATACACCGTGCATAATCAACTTCTTTCTCACGTTGCACCATAAATAAAATGAATCTATCTTCTGGTGTCAACTTGGCTTGGCTGTTGATGAAGGCATAAGGTTAAAGGTGAAAGAAAGGCTTGGTGGTCTCCGATAGCATGAAAGGAAAGTGAAAGGAAATGTTTTATAGTTCTATTGGTTTATTTTAGGTTAGTTTTATCTTTCTTAGTTAGAGAAAATTAGACAAAAGTAAAAGAGACAAAAAATGACACAGTCCCTCCTAGGTAGGGGGTATGCGAGGGCTAGTGGGTTATCCCACTAACTCCTTTAAGTTTACAATATCGAAATGAAGTGTTTATTTTTTTCTTATAATTCAAGAGTGAGTCAAACTTACAATTGATGGAAGCAAGTGATGACAAGGAAGAAAAGGTGCCCAAGGAGGTCCTGGATGCCCCAGATCCATGGAAAATGGGCATAGCTTCTTTCTACCTATTCACAAAATGAGAAAAAACAATAAGAAATTTTTGTGAGAAACTTGCCCAAATCATTTTTAGAAGTCCCTGCAAAATGGTGCTAGTACAACCCAAAAAAAATTATAAGTAAAATTGCTACATGCGGGGTTAGTAAAACCAACTATAAATCCATGATAAAATGATTTTTAATGAATTTTTGTTCATTGTTTGGACAATGAACAACAAGTGCTTATCCTTTCCTAAATACAATAAATAAATATATTATTTAGGATCTACCTTTTAGCATTAATATCTAAGTATAAAAATTACTAAAAGGTGACTTTCTTTATATGATCTACTTAAATGATTATAGGAAGAAATTATGAAGTAGATGTAGCTATGCATTCATGTTGATCTACTCTAGATTGATATTTAAAACATAGATCTAAACTTGCATGCTATAAAATGTAACCAGAAAATATTAGATATGAAGGAATAGAGAGGGAGAAATCTTGAAGTGCGGAACTCTTGGGCTATGGGGTCCTTGAGTGATGTGTAGAGGGAATTTTTTCTTGATCGTCTTATATCTTGTGGAATATTTCTCAATTAAATCCAACCACTTATCCAAGGATGAAGAAATTGTAAAAGCCTAAAACTTGCAAAAAGTATGTTAAAAGTGGTGATCCCTACACAAGAAACTTAGATAGTATGTTAATCAACCGACAATACTTACAAATATTAAGTCGCTAATGTAGATAATCAATAATATATTAGAAGTTACTTGGCTTAAAATATCTTATCCTATCGGGTGATAACACCCCTTCAAAGGACAAATTAACAAAAATACATGCAATAAATAAGCCTACGGTTACCTGATTTATGAAAAGCTAAACATCAAGCATCCACACAATAGGTACACAACACCAATGTGACCTCTAAAGTCTTATTTTTATTCCAAAATAATATTACAAGAATAGTACAATCCATAAGCTAACCCAAACTCTCATAAACCAAATGAAAAGGAGTTAGCTTGCATAAATACAAAAGGGGGCATAATTCCCAATGCTAGAGGGCGAGTTATCTCAAAGAGGAGGCATGCCACATTTGAGAGAGGTATGTGCCACTGCTCAATATGAGTGGGCAAAAGTGTTCCATAACTAAAGATAAGAGGGAGAGATAGGGTGAAACATGTCTTTGGGTAGGTGCGCCTCTCCTTGAGATTGGCGCCCTCTGTTTGAGGGCACCACCTCTCAAGGGAGATGGCTGACCTGTCCTTGAGATCTCCTTCAACTAGACTCAACTGGCTACTAACTCTCTCCTAACTTGATATTGACTACCACTAGCCACCATTGAGGTAGAGTGAACTGAAGACAAGTCAAAAACATGTCCCCCACATGTTTCCTTAAAAATAGGAAGGGAATTAAATCACTTTTTGAAAAAAGAATTGATTTTATGAGTAAAAGTCAATTATTTTACTTGAAAATTGAGTACTAAGGTAAAAGAGTATCCTAAGTTGGACAATAATACTCTCCTAGTGTTTAACACGCTAGCATGGTAATATACATTTGACACTAGACTCATATAGAGAACACACTAAGGCACAATCATGACGACACTCTCCATTTTTACATACCATTTACCAAGCTAAATCAACAACTTTAATACCATATCCATCTATGAAATGAAAAAATTATCATGAAGTTGGAAGCTTGCAAATGTAATATTAATAATTTTCCATTTTTGGTATGTCAGTTGAATCGCTAAGGAATAGTCAAAGGCATGTGCACACTATAAGTTTCTATCACAATATTGACCTACTGTCATTGAGAACATGCAAAAATTGAATCAATCACTAATATTTCAATGGACAACATACTAATCATTAGAGCTTAAATTTTAGTAAAATAAAGAAGTTGATGAAAATTAGATGAAGATGTATTGTGAGAGACATCCAGATGCATGTTGATCATCGTCATGTATGGGTGGGGTGGCTAGTGGTGATGTTGTCAGGGAATTTGGAGTAGGTGATGTAAAATATGACATTAACATTATCCCTCCAAAATTGACAAAGAAAAAAGAAACTGTGAATTCCTTTAACCTGTAATCTTGTTTTATTGCTAAGATTTTTAATTTGAGAACTAAGCTTTTAAATTATGAATATCTAAAGGATGAATATAGAAAACTCTTTGCTTTTTTCTCCGATAGTAATAGGATTCCAAGGCCCCATTTGGATAAATTCAAATTTCCAAATTCAAGGAAGGAAGAGGAGAATCTAGTATATTAACCATTGGATTTATGGAAAAGGATGAATGACTTAAATGGACAACTTACAAAGCAACCAAAGTTCCTACAATGAAAAAATGAGCTCCATGTTTCTTAAAGAGTTGGAATGCTTCTAAGTGTCAATCCTCGAACTTGTAACGAAGAATTTATAACCATTGGCACCTTCTTTTTTGTGTGGCACCTCCTCCTTTCTCATTAGTTTTTGGCTCAAGATTAAGTATTGATGTCTTTTAAGCATTGTGATCATTGTTAGAATATGACTAATTAATCCTGTAAAAATTTTTACTCCATCTAATAAATGACGTAGATTAAAACAATCAAGAAGAATTGTGAAATTGATTTCATAAAACCAAGTCTAGATCTAGTTCTATCTATAATTTTATCAAGGATTTCCATATTTATTTCCTGAGAAATAATTGTGTATAAATATCTGCTTGGTGAATCAATGGAAGAAATATCTTGGGTTGATCATTCCTTTCTTATTTTGTGTTTTTTTATATGCTTACAAAAGAAGCTGTGATCCATATGGATATCGGTGGCCACCCACCTTTTCCAACTGGCTCAAAACAATTTTCTGACAATTTTGGCAATTTCCTATTTTTAGCAGTTTTAACTTCTGGGGCCATTTTGATGGCCTAAATGAAGTTTTTTTGGGATAGAGCTCCTCAATGATAGACAAAGGCATGATTGAGCCCCAAAATGAATCTCCTCGATGATACCTTTCCAACGGGCTATCACATGCCTAAAATGAAGATCGTATGCAAAAGTTACGACCCCGAGAAGTTGATGTACTAACTTACCCAAATGGGGCCCACATGACTTTTGGTGCTTCATCTCCTAGGGTTAGGTTTTTGGATGTCTAGGGTTTTGGGAATTCTAGATTATTGTAAAAAGGCGTTCAAAGCCTCATTGTAACCTTCTTCTTGTGAATGCGCACTGCCGTCACATCTCTTCTCAGAGATAAGCCACCACCATTCCAACAAGCTTGTTTCCTCTACATTTTACAGTTTCAGCTTATTTTGTTATTGAATAGAAAAATAGTTTTACTATATCTCTATTATTTTGTGTTAATCACCTATTAACAATCTATATTCATTTCATTATGCTCATAAAATCCAAATCAGTGGTATCATAGCGGTCTTCTCCTTGTCGTCTTAATGCATGTCCCCAACGAGGTCGGAGTACAAAGAGTTGGGTCTCGAGCTTGTTTCTCTTGAGGAAAGAAGCTCTTGCATGCCCAAGCAACCTCCCATGGCAGGCGAAAAGAAAGATGGCTGGAGAAGAGATCCTTTCAAAGTGTTGATTGAGGAAGCCCTCACGCAACAGAGGAACGAGATGATGGATAGTTTCATGCAAATGTTGTAGACAAGTGGTTGAATCTACTAGAAGGGTATTTTTCTGTCCATAACTTTTTGAATAAATAAAAGATTACTTTTGCGCTCCTCAAAGCTGTTCCCCATGTCAAATATTGGTGGGAAACTTTCTGTGAGGAAAAGAAAATAGAGGAAACCTCATTAGTTTCAGTCATGGCCACTTGGGAATCCTTCAGGGATGCTATTAAGGAACAATACTACCCTGTTGGAAGTTATTATGACCTATATACCAAATGGACCACACTGCGGCAAGAAAGAGAATAAGCAGTGCCATATTTCACAAATATCTTCCATACCTTGTGCACCAAGTTAGGTATCAAAGATTCGGAGCGACATCTAGTGCTCAAGTATCGTGGTGCTCTGCATAGATACATCCAGACTAAAATAGAATTTCTGGACATCTCATCCTTGGGCGTGGCCTATGGATATGCCATCAAAATCGAGAAGAAGCTCAAACAAAAGACGCGACAATTTGGGCCTAGGAACCCCTCACAACAAAAGCCGGGAAAGGTTGGCCCCAACCCACCAAAAAAAGGATATAGCAAAGATGGACAGTATCAGGACACCCAGTCCAAGCCGCAAACAAAGAAGGACACCGAAAAGACAAATAAAGATACTGAGAAGTGGTGCGACTTCCATAAGAGCCCTTGGCATAACACTGCTAACTGCCGCTAAAAGCAATCATTGGTGGCCGAAGTGAAAGCCTCTGAATCAGATGCAGATTATGACTCTGAGCCAGAACCAGAAAGGGGAATATGGATCATTGACACGAAACCCAGTGCCACCATTTCTACCACCAAGATCCAGTATGGTGAACCAGACGAGCCAGAAGAAGGAGAGCGCCTCTTCCATTCACATATGTGGGTAAAAGGCACCCCACTGCACTTCATCGTTGATAGTAGTAGCCAGAAGAACCTCATCTTAGCAAAGGTCTTCAAGAGGCTAGCCCTTCCAACAACGCCGCACCCACAACTGTACACCATTGGATGGCTCTGCCAAGGAAGCAATCTCCACGTCAGCCAATAGTGTCAATTGTTGTACAACATCAAGCCCTTCAAAGACAAGGTATTGTGTGATGTTTCTACTTTTGAAGTTTGTGATGTTCTTTTGGGACAAACTTATTTATGGAAATGTCATATTGTATATGATTCTAGGCCTCGTAGTGTTATTATTACTTTGAACAGGAAATTGTAC
>JASDQU010683135.1:39439-63237 GCA_032191745.1 Picea mariana
ATATATATATATATATATATATATATATATATATATATGATGAATATATTTCTAATATCTTAATATAAAATTTAATATCAATTCTAGATTATTTGGGTATTTGGAATAACAATTTTTTTTATCACACAATCTTGTATCTTAGTGTAAAGTTGTCACTAGCTACTAAGACAAGTGTAATATAGCTATCATCTAGACAATTCCTCATTTTAGTGAACCACAAGTCAAACATGGAGACTTCCACTCTAGCACTTAGGGTTTCTAAGTCAAGACAAAGTCTTGAGTCTAAGATAACCTATGGTATTACTCAAAATAACATCAGTGTAAACAACTGAAATTTAGGGCTAAAACAAGGAACAAAACTAAGGTTTCAAATAAATTATTAATTCTGAAATTTTAAGAGCATGTATCAGCCAAAAAGACATTCCAACCCTAAAATGGCTGTAATACAAACGAGCTAGGGAAAGTTTCCATTAAAATTTATTTTTACGTCTAAAATAAAGATAAACTCTAGGGTTTGATGGCTAAAAATCATATATAAGCCATTAAAAAATTAGAATTACCTTAAAACAAAAGTAAAATTTGGAGTTTTGATTTTAAGATTGGTTGTAGAGGAAGAACTAGTGCTTTACAAGATTCAACATAATTCAAGGGGAAGATACTCCACTAGTAATTTTTCAAAGGGTTTGGAAAACAAGAAAATAGAAACAGAGTGCACCACCAACATTATAGAAGAACAACTACATTTACTAAACAAGGAACAAAACTAAGGTTTCAAATAAATTATTAATTCACAAATTTTAAGAGCATGTATCAGCCAAAAAGACCTTCAACCCTAAAATGGTTGTAATACAAACAAGCTAGGGAAAGTTTCCATTAAAATTTATTTTTAGGTCTAAAATAAAGATAAACTGTAGGGTTTGATCACTAAAAATCATATATAATCCATTAAAATCCTAGAATTACCTTAAAACAAAAGTAAAATTTGGAGTTTTGATTTTAAGATTGGTTGTAGAGGAAGAAACTAGTGTTTTACAAGATTCAACATAATTCAAGGGGAAGATACTTCCCTAGTAATTTTCCAAAGGGTTTGAAAAACAAGAAAATAGAAAGAGATTGCACCACCAACATTATAGAAGAACAACTACACTTACAATCATTCATAAACAAAATCCATAAAGATTAAAAGAGACCATTATTCAAGAAATTGATTCAACCACAAAACCATGGATCCAAGAACATACATGAAATTGAAAAGAATCCATACGACATCATCTTCCAAAGTTTCCTTAGTTACCCATCCATAAAAAAAAATATAGAATTCATAATAGATAAGCTCTCCATAAGTTTTAGAAAATTGTAACAAGTGAGAGGTGCTTCTCTATTTATATGAAGAGATATAGCAACCCTCTAAATATAAATAGTTTTCTCCTACATTTTAACCTAAAAAATATAAAATACCATTGTATCCTTACAAACCCTAGAGATATGGTAAAAAATGCATAAACTATGAGGTGGCTATGCCATCTATACAATAATATCCATGCCACGTGATTGAGTGGCTATTTTGTATCTAATGGCATTGATTTGGTGGAATTTTGGTTGCTCTAACAAAATATAACTACTCCTAAAGGTAGATACCCTCAAAACATGTGTTAAAATATCATTGAAATAGAAAAAATGAGTCATATCAAAATTCAAATGTCATTAGGTAGATAAACATTAATTATCATCTTCTAACTTCACAGTGATTCATAGAATTCATACAATTTGTCAATTTTAGGTATTATGGGGATGCCATCAACCCCTATTACATGTGTCAACACCCAAGAAGAGAAGTAGTTCCGAGGAAAACCAATCAAGAAGCATGTGTAGTGATAGATTGTATGGTTTAGTAGGTAACTTCATGAGTTACATTGTAGCGTCAAGTGTGGTTGTTTAAAATATTCATTCACATGAGTGCCTTTGAAATATGAGGGGGAACTTATGCCTTCAGTTACCCTTTCCTTGACACTATGTCTTACTAACCCTTATTTTCATTTTTCTTTGTTTTGTGGTTTTTTGTATTTTTACTTCAATTTTATTTTATTTAAGGATTTTTTAGATATGCATTTTATTGCATAGGAGTTATGGTAATGGCCTCATAGGGAAGGGAACAATATTATAACTCTTTTAGGATGAGGCTCTTCCCATGGGACTATGAAGAACAAACCTTCTTTGTGACATACGACAACTAACCATGAGAAGGACAATGGAAATCGAGAAGGATAGAGAGTGTTAAGTATGGATTGAGATATGAACACGATACAGATATCAAATCCCCCTAGTAGTATGAATCAACATAGGAGTGAGAACACTTATTTAGAAGATGATGATGATCACCAAGGAAAATCATGTCAAAATGCACAAATTTAGAGCATCATGATCCATTATATGACTTAGCCAATGATCACAACTTTCATGAAAAGTACAAAATCCATTAACACCTAATATGATCTAGGTCCATATTGGTGGCCACCTACCTATTCCATATTCCAATTGGCTCATCTTGACAGTTTTTGAGTTCAACAGGTTTCTCTGTAATGGGGACATTTCTTTGTAATTCTAGGTTCTACACTTACGATGATGTCCTGAATCCCTACATAGCATCCAAGTGGATATTGGTGGTCTCCCACCTATTCCAAATGGATTATTTTGGATGTTTTCCTATCACTACATCTTTCTGTACTTCTAGGGTTGTTTTGGGGATTTAAATAGTGTTGTCTTGGCTTACCATAGGAAAACTATAGACATAGTCAGATTTTGATGACATAATATGTATTTCTTGAAAAGACCTTTCCAACATGATATCACGTGCCCAAAACGGAGATCTTATGTAAAAGTTACAACCTCAGGAAGTTAATGTACTAACTTACCCCAATGGGGCCCACATGAGTTTTGGCACTTCATCTCCTAGGGTTAGGTTTCTGGATATCTAGGGTTTTGGCATTCATGTTTATCATAAAAATGCCTTCAGAGCCTCATTGTAATCATATTCTTGCGAATGAGTGTAGTCGTCACATCTATTCTCAGAGATAAAGTTGTCACCATTCTAGCGAGTCTTGCACTCTGTAATTTTATAGTATTTGTACATTTATTTCATTAATATAAATCATGTATTGGTGTATTTCCTTATTTCTCACAATTTTTATGTGTATTTCATTTTAATATCTCTTCTTTCATTTTATTCTGAAAATAATCTGGATCAGTGGTATCAAAGTAGGATCCTCTTGATAATTTTTCAGTGCATGTCCTCGACAAGGTCCGAGTATAGCAAGTTGGGTATTGAGCTTGTCTTTATTGAGGAAAATATCTCTCGCACGCCCAATAAACCCTCTATGGTGGTAGAAAATAAAAACAACGGAGCAGAAGATTCCATTAACATGCTTCTTGAGTAAGCTCTCACGTGACAGAGGGACGAAATAATGGATAATTTTTCCCACATCCTTCAACGTCTTCCTACAGAAATAGGTGCATCTTCATCAAGTGGCCACTTTGGAGGAAACCCTCCCTTCAAGGTACACATTAATTTTGATATTCCCATTTTTGAAGGTCAGATAGATGTAGATGCCTTAGAAAAATGGTTGAATCTGCTAGAAGGTTATTTCTTTGTTCACAATTTTTCCAACAGGGAAAAGATCACCTCTACAGTCCTCAAGGCTCTCTCCCATGTCAAAAATTGGTGGGAAAATTATTGGGAGAAAAGTTCCATAGAGGAATCTGGAATATATGAGGTCGAGCCCACTTGGGGTTTTTTGTGGATGTGGTCAAGAAACAATACTACCCTATTGATAACTATGAAGACTAGTACATGAGATGGACCACACTGTGGAAAGAGAAGAGCCAAACAGTGACAGAGTTCACAAATACGTTCCATACCTTGCACACCAAGTTGGGTATCAAAGACTCCAACTAACATCTAGTTCTAAAATATCATGGGGCTCTTCATAGTTACATCCAAACTGAAATGGATTTCCTAAACATTTCATCATTGGGAGTTGCCTATCGATATGCTGTAAAAATGAAGTAAAAATTTAGGCACTAGAACAAATGAGAGTTCAGGTCTGCAAATCTACAACAACCAAAGCATGGTAAAGATGACCCTAACCAAAAACCTTCCAACAACCAGTCCAAGAAACAAGAAAATAAGGGTAAAATAAATACAAATAATGAAACTGGGAAGTAGTGTGACTTCCAAAAAATCCCCTGGCACAACACTGATGAATGTCGCTAGAAACAATCATTGGTGGTCGAGTTCAAAGAAAAGGAGTCGAACCATAATTCAGAGTCTTATCTAGAAAATGTTTAAAATGGACAGATCATCGACGCAGACCCAACCAATATATCTTGAAGAGGGGGGCTGCCTCTTCCATTCACAGATGTGGGTGAAGGGGACCCTGTTGCATTTCATTTTTGATAGAAGTAGCCAAAAGAACCTCATCTCAACTGAGGTCGTCAAATAGTTGGGGTTGTCAACAACACCACACTTGTAGCCATACAACATTGGGTGGCTTCACTAGGGACAAGATCTCCGTGTCAGTCAACAATGTCACTTATCCTATGGAATCTAACACTTCAAGGATGAGGTAGTGTGTGATGTTTCCCCTCTTGATGTATGTGATGTTGTTTTGGGCCAACCATATATGTGGAACTGTCATGTTTTTTATGAGTCTCAACTCCTTAGTGTCATTATTACTCTGGAGGGTCATCTCTGCAGGATACCAGAGGTAGTTCGGACTATTGTTCCACCAAAATAGTGTCGCAAGGTAATATATCATACTGTAAAATTCATCCTCTTCACAATCTATTCAAAGGATGCACATAAGGCCACTACAACCACTACATCCTCAACACCTTCTATCTAGCAAAAGAAAGAATATATTCTTTCTTCACCTACAATGGTACCTACACAATGCCTCATCAAGCCCAGAGATAACAGGTTGGTAGAACAAATTCAACCCCTCCAACAACATGTTCATGATAGCCTTCCACACACCAAGCAGTGCAATTTCTCCAACAAGGCACGCAACTCACCAAGATTCAAATTCAAAAAATGATTTCCCCTCTTCCCTGGGCACTCAATGAAATGGAGAAAATTGGTTCCTAAAGGGGAGGATTGATCTAGGTGGATATTTGTGGCCACCCACCTGTTCCATATTCCAACTAGCTCATATTGTCAGTTTTGAGTTCAACACGTTTCTCTGTAATAGGGACATTTCTTTGTAATTATGGGTTCTGCACTTATGGGGCTGTCCTAAATCCCTACACAACATCTAGGTGGATATTGGTGGCCGCCCACCTATTACAATTGGCTTATTTTCGAATTTTCATGTCATTACATCTTTCTGTACTTCCAGGGCCATTTTGGGGCTCTAAACAATGTTTTCTTGGCTTTCAATAGTCAAAATATAGACGGAGTCAGATTAGGGTGATTAGCATAATAATGGTGCATCTTCCCATTTTAATAACTGATCCTAGGATTTTACTGTGAGTAGCTAGCGTATAGGGTTTTTTACTATGTATTTTTTTAGTTTCTTACTGAACCATGTGTTCGTAGGATGGGGATTTTTACTACATGATGTGTTCATTGAATGGGGTGAGGTTTCAACCCAGATAGATTCATGGAAGGTGTTGGATCTGAGGTAGATGCAAGCGGAGATCAAAATTTGGATTGGCTTCCCTTTGGAGAAAGAAGGAGAAGATGCCCCAGACAACGATTGGGATCACTTGTTGTAGAGTTAGGGTTAGCATGGATCTTGCACTGTTTCAACTCAAGGCTCACCCTAGATAAAATGATTGGGAAAAACCAAGAACTAGAAATGATTGAAAGGCTTAATGAAATCACATTTCCCCGGGTGCATGAGCTCTTCTCTATACCAACACCTTGTCTCGAATGCGTTGCACACTTGAAATATAAGATATTATCCATAGGTCTTCTTGTTACCAATTGTTTTGTCATGTTGTACCAATAGATCATTGAGAGAGGCAAAAGTTTATTTTTCTAGTTTTCCTGTGATTTGTAAAGTTTCTAAGAATTTTTTGTAAGAGGGTGGCAAACCAAATTTACCAATATGGAGGTCATAAAGTTTTCTTCTACATCATCAAAACCACATTTGACTATTTCAATTCGAATGTTTTTTAAACGAGATATGTAATCCATAACAACTCCCTCTTCAACTAAACTTTGTTTAAGAAGATTTGTGTGGATATCAACCGATTTTAATTTAGGTTGAGTATCAAACATGTTTTTTTAATATTTTCCATGCATTCCAAGCATCGGTTGCATTTTTTAAGTGGAAAAGCATTTAATCTATGACATAAGATCTTAAAAGTGTGAGTGACTTTTTATCTTTTAATTCCCATCTAGTCAATTCTCTAGCATCAATAGGTTTTATGGGAGGTTTATCACCATTACATACATCACTCCATAGATCATTATAATTTAGGGTGTTTTTCATGTGACGACTCCAAGTATTATAGTTCTTGGGTCCATCCAATTTATCAAAATCACTTAATAAATTTACAAATTTTGACATGATGAAGTACCTATCAAGTCCACATGATAAAATGAATAATATCATGCACAAGAGACACTACAAACAATGGAAAAAAAGTGATACAGGGGCTTGACCTTTACCCTCTGATAACCTCAATGAAAAATACATTGATAGATTATTTCATTGTATTCTTAACAATGCTTTGATTACAAGTTACAATTTTCTCTCAATTGGTCAAAATTTCGAAATTTGACTCAAAAAATGTTTATGCCCCCTTTGAAGTGATCAATAATGTTCAATGCTTTAATTACAATGAAAATAGTTCCTCCACTTAAACTATAGAGGACTTCAAATTTATAAACAAAAAACATCACCCCTTATATATCCATTATATAAAGAACATAAAACGATTTTATTTTGAAAGATTCACCCAAAATTAACTCATATGTGTTCTACTTAGCTTTGTTTGTCTTATCACTCTACGAAGATCAATTATTTCTGGAAGTTGGTGTGTCCTCTTAAATTCAACCATTTTATCCTATAAAATGCTTGACCAATTTCCACAAGAACATCTCAATGATTGGAACCTCATCGTTTCTGTGTGTATCTATAGTAAATGGTACGAGCTAGCTTATGTGATTTCTCCATACCTTGTGTACCCCAAATGGCCAAGTTTCCATAATTTTCTACAAACCATGGCTCGAGTGAAAATAATTGATGCTGCAAAAAAACATAGTTAAATCTATCTTAGAATACCAAACAAATGTACCAAACTAATTAATTTGCAATAATAATACATAAAGTAAAGAGAGGTACAAAGGAAATTACTAGTTGGATGAAAAATAATATGCATACCATATAATGTGTCATATGTTTATCTCCTCAGGATTATTTCATTTCTCTTATGAAGTCTGTAAAAAAATTTTGAAAGGATTTTAAGTCACCTTCAATTAAGTTTTCCTTATCCATCAACAGAACTAAAGACGAAAGTGACCTCCAAGAACATTTATTTTCTCTAGTTGATTCACGACCTCCACTGGTGCGATCACTCTCTACATCAATCAAGTCTTCATAAAATCCCAAACATCCATGTCCACATTTCTTTTCAAGAAAATGACATGCCTTGACACATAACATTGATGTATTTTCTAGTATATTACACATTGTAGATGACCTCTTAATATCTCTTTCAATTTTAACATAAGCAACGTTGCATTGCATTTGCACCATGAGAAATTTTGTACATACACTTGACATTTTTTAAATCAGTTGCAAGATGTCATTCCACAAACTATGAACCATGTCCTTACATATGTAATTTTTCCCATACAACATGTGAAGACATAATTAATGGTATAAAATTTTTGTTGAAAACAAATTTCAAGGACTCATGGAACTCCTTGTTGACACGAAAAATTCCCAACCAAAAAAGGTGATCTTCATATTGAAATTGAAAATATTTATCACTTGTCTTATGAAGGCATGGATCTAATGCACGATTCATTAATGTGATTGAAAATTTTTCATATTTTTTCATTGTTTACTAACTCCATATAAACCAATTTTAGAAAAACACTAAAATTCCCGTATGTCTCCTCAATAGGGATGTCGTACTACCTCACCATCAACTATAATATCGATCCTAAGTCATACCACAAGTCAATTTTTTTAACTAATGGAATAATTTCACTTCATAGTTTATTTTTAATCTTACTTGAAATTTCATGCTCTTCTTCTAATTGATATGAATCTCCCAATGAATCAATAATTTTTTTGTTTCGTTGTGCATGCTTGTTTTTTACATGAAAATGGCGAGGATCCAAAATCTTCATAATTCCACTATTCAACATTCCCTCTATTAGAACTTTAAAAATACTTGCATATTCTTCCCTGTTGATACATATATAATCACAAAATCCTTGAACATCCCTTACATCAATTTTTAGGTTTGAAATTAATTTGTTAACTACTTCTTTCCTCAAATCATCAAATTCTGGCTCTTTGAGCATTTCTTTAATGTCACTTTTATTTAACCAAGTTTTGGACAAATCCACAGAATCAATGCAAGTTGGATCTAATATGGTATTCAACCCAAATACTCTTTTTCTAAGGGAACTTCCCCTCTTTTCCAAACATGATATTGGTTTCAACTCTCTTGATCTAAACCTCAAACCAATTGTAGTTTTCTTTATCATAGAGAGTCTATGTTGGAGACGATAAATATCAATTTTTCACTTCTCAATTTCTTTTGATGAGTTGGATTTGTCTTGAAGCAATTTTTCCACATGTATTTGATTAAACATTTATATTGTTTGGTTCAATCTCATGTTTTCATGATATTGAATCATATTTGAGTGATGGAGTTGTTGTAATTGGATATTGAGATCTTGGATTTTTTGTTCAAGGGAAATGTGGTTACCTTCTAAGTTTTTATAGTATCCTAGAAGAACACTATTTCCATGGCATACAAATAGGCATAGTCCTATTATTATTTTGAAATTAGGATGGGAGTTGGACACAAGGTCAACTGGATAGAGTTCTAATTTTACCCAAAGATCCAAATTTTTATCTCCAACTTCCCTTAATGCATTGTAATCAATGTTAGGGACCCATTTACGTTTTTGTTTCTTGATCGATGCCATATCCTTACTCAATTTTATGTGGGTAACATGGTGATAGATTATTACAACATATGTATGTGTTGGAGATTCATGCAAACAACCAAGATTATGAAAATCAAAATATATTGGAAAATACCAAAATGAGAAAATTAATGTTGCACTTCCGAATAGTTTGGGAGATATTCTAATGAAAAGACAACTTTTTTAGATATTGAGGCATACCTCAAAGTTGTCAGGAATTTAGTAAAATATCATACATCCAACTAAACTTCTACATTTTCATATGAAAACAACATAAATTTAAAACTATTCAATAGAATATAAGGCATCTTGTAGAATACGGTACATCCAACTAATATTCTACATTTTCATTTGAAGATGACATGAATTAGAAACCAAAAGTAGAATATAAGAAACCATTCTTACAACAACAAGCATTCTTAAAAATATCCTTCTATCCTAGACATGTTTCTCTTTCTATTTAGATGATGAAATTGAAGTGTATCATTTTTGTATCTCAAATGAACTTGAAGCATAATCTTTGGCCCATCATGTATCCTTTTTGTTGGTGATGTTTAATATTTGTATCCTTTTTATGTATGTGTATGGATTGATGGATATAGAGGTCCTATTGGTGATTCCCAATAAGTGCATTCTTGAGTTAGTCAGCCTTCTTTTTTGAAATCTATGTAAATATCTACTGATTTAACCTATGCTGCTTCATGAAAAAGTAGAGATTTTTGAAAGGAGAGAAAAATAACTTGTTTTTATTGAGTCAAATTTATTTTTTGAAATATATGTACATCTCTCTTGATTCATACTATGTTGCATCTCCTTTTTTAATGAAAAAATAATCGTTCTTGTTAAAATAAAAAGAAGAAACCAAAGGATTTACTCAATATATCATTACAAAACATGATAAAAGGATAAGCAAACCATAATATTAGCCACTATCATGCACAAAAATAAGGAAAGGAACTTATAGATCTACAAAATTTCTTAGAGCTATTATGTCTTCTAGGTAATCCACTACAAAAAATTTACAAAATGACTAGCAAGTGATAAAGAATGATAAATAATCATTGGGAGTGTATGTGTTATCTATTATAAAAACCTAACCATGATAAAATTGGTAATAATGCTGATAAATTCTAGCTGAAATTCAAACATGAAAAACCCAAAATTTTGCAAGTTCAAATTTCTCTAAGTCTAGGAAAAGAACAACTTTGCACATACAAATGCAAGAAACCCATAAAGTCCAGGTTGAGGTAAGGTAGGATCATAAATAGTCCCATACTATAGTCATCGCAAAAATCCAACCAATCAACCAGAATTAAAAATTAGCAAGTTGGTGAAGCAAGTGAAATAATGACATTAAAGAGGTTCCTTAGATGATAAACTAGATAAGGAATATTTGTTGGGCCTTGTTTTCTCTTTATCTTCCCTAATTGGATCAAATGAATCTACAAATTCCAAGGATTGGACAACATCTTGGTCCAAGAGGGAATAAAATGTTTCCCTGAAAAGAAAAAACACATGGTGTAAACAATGCAACAAAATAAATAGTATTGCAAGCCTTAAGAGGAAACAACATACATATCAGAAGAAACATGCCCCGTGTTAGATGACGATTTTAGAGATATCCAATCAAAAATGTGAATCTTTTGAGAGAATGTAGTACCAAAAAAACATACATATCAGAATAAATGTGCCCTATGATTGATGGACTTTTAGAGATATCCATTCGAACCTGAGAATATTTTGGGGGAGTTTACCAAAAAATGTTGAGACTCAATTCCAAATCCTTCTTGAATTGGCCATATTTTGGTGAAAAAATACTCAAGCCAACACCATCAATCTACATTTGGTGGAATTTGAGAAATAATTGCATGAGATATTTGAGAGAAAATTGATAGATTCAAAGGAGGGTTTCCAATTCAATGGAATTCAATAATGTTTTTATAAACAATGGACAAGAAACTAGAGTTGAGAGGAGGTCCTTCATAATGAATCAAATTTGCCCCATGGTTAAGGAGGAATTTTAAAAACAAATGCATGAGATATTTAAGGAAAAGTTGAAAACATGATAGGAGGATTTCCAATTTGATGCCATTTGCGTCCATTTTTCTCAACAATGGATGAGGAACGAGAATTGATTGAAGGCCCTCCAGATTCAATCACATACGCCCCTTTTCCAAGGTAGAATTTCAAAAATAAATGTATGAGATATTCAAGGAAAAATGAAAACTTGAGAGGATGTTTTTCAATTCAATGACATTCATGTCCATTTTTGTCAACAATGGATGACGAAAAAGAAATAAGAGGAGGCCCTTCAAATTCAATCACATTTTCCCCTTGGTTAATGGTCGACGAACCAAAATTAGTGAATATTTTTTAAAAGTATATAATTTGTAATCTAAATCTTTCTTTTAATCCTATATAATTTTGAGCATGTGTAATTTTGTATATTGTTTTTTAATAATATTTAGTAGTTTTATTAGGAACTTTACTCAATGGACAGTTGGTCCAATCGATAGATTGGGTTGGTTTTCATTGATCTCAACACTAGAGGAAAGTCCAGTAGAAAATTACGGTAGCCCCAGACGTATGGTTAAGGAACCCGATTTAGTTTGAGGTATTTAGACATGAATGCCAATGAATATGTAGGTAAGACTATAATGGATGGATATTGCATGTCATGCTACTTCTGGTGATATGTGGTATGTCACATAATTCTTCAAAGTTGAGGAGATATGTCTTAAAGAAGTTGGAGAACCCTGATGAGTTATCTAAAATCCCCTATAAGATCATATAAGTCAATTATTCTAGAAGATCCTAGAAGAAGTTTATTATTCAAAGTGGTTGTAACTAACAGTTAATCATGGGTTAAGTTGTTCCAATAAGAAAATAATTAAAAATAAATTAGTTGCAATAAGAAGTGGTGAGTAAAATATTTATGCATAAAGTGGTTGCAAGTGGGTAAATTAGTTGAAAGTGGGTTATCCATAAAATATGGAAGTTGGGTAAAGTAGTTAGAAGATAACCCCTAAAGGAAGCCACTTGGAGAGTATAAATAAGAGAGAAAGGGACTCCCATTAGTACCTATTGAGAACATTGAATATCTATTGTTTTGAAAGGTTTATTGTAGGTAATCATTGATACATATAAAGTTGCGCAAGTCTGAGGAAGTGAAGGTAGAGTGATGAAAAGGTTCCGTGACTGCAATAGAGAGTGAAAAGATTGCAAAAAACTTTAGTTAGGGTCATCCCCATGGGTCACCCAGTAGACGTCCCGTGAGGCACCCCAGTAGGTTGTGTAGATCCTGTTACGCGAGGCCCCACTCGATACCTCGTCTGCATCACGTGAGGTACTACCACACCTGAGGATGACAGGTGATTCATGTTGCAAAGGCTGAGAAAAGGTTACAGGAACTTCAACAGTGACCAAGTACAACAAATATATCTATAGGATCAAAAGGTATGTTATATGATTATGTGTAGTCAGATATTTGGGTTTATGTGAGACATGGTTATGGGAGATTGAGGATTTTCTCTAGAGAGACTATTGATTTTATGGTACATACTATATGAGACAGATCTACAAGGGTACAATGATGGTATGTTTGGTATTTATCGTTGGTACATCTTGTTGGGTTAATTGTTGAGGAATATCTTGTATTTATTGGTACATGGTTGAGGGATTTTGTTTGAGGTGTGTTTATAAAGTTATTGGTACAATTTGAGGCTTCATAACAATGAGGGTTTGATGTTTGGTTGATGTGAGGGTTCATTATACAGGGTTATTATTGTTTTCATATGTATGACACATGATTAGAGATATATAGTTGCACATGGTTTGACCTATATTCTTGTATGAGATCTGTGTTATCATATTTGATATGTTAAGGAGATGATTGGTACAGGTTGTTGATACAAGTTGGTAAAGGTTATTGGTACATTTTTACTACTGGTTTATTGTACAGGTTGACTACAGGTTGTTGCTACATATTGGTACAGTTTTACAGTGACAGATTTCACAGTGAGAGAGTGATAATGGTTGCATTAGTTATTTGGCACTTATACTTCAGGGTGGTCGGATGGGGAAAGGATATGTGGTTGTAGTCAGAGAACATAGGGAGTCGTAACCTCCTTCTGGTTCATGACGGATAATTAGGGAGTTGTATCTTCCTTCAGGTTAGATTATGAGAAACTAGGGGGTTGTAGCCTCCTTCGAGTTGCAGCTGGAAAACAAGGAAGTTGGTGCTTCCTATGAATATATTTATTTTGACAATATAAGAAAAGAATTCATTGGTTTTATCCCACATTGTGTTTCCACTTAAAAATATTGGTGTACTGTGTTTATGTGTGATTTCTTATTGTTCATTGCATATGCATACTGCTCATATGGAATGTTCTTGATACTTTTCTCATAAAGTAAACATCGTGGTTAAAAAGGATATAAAAGCATTAATATTTATTCACCCCCCCATCTCATTATTCCAAAAATTGGTATTAGATCAGGTCCTTCAAGAAGTAGTATAACCACTGGAAGGAGATCATGGAAAACACTAAGATTGGAGCACCAATGTTTGACGGTCAGAACTATGGGTTCTATAATATAAGGATGAAAACATTTTTATAGGCACGGGGATTTGATGTATGGTGAGCAGTAGTAGAGAGATACAAAGCACCAGCTGCTCCCCCAACATACAAGGATGGAAATAAACTTGAAGAAAACAATTCAAAGTATAAAGGTACTATTTTGAACAATTTTTCTAATCCAATATTTCTTAAAGTTATGCATTGTGACTCTACTAAATATCTATCAGATAAGATTCAAAAGATTAATGACAGAGATACTAAATTCAAGGGTGATAAACTCCAAACCTTTAGAGCTAAGTTTGAATAAAGATGAAGACATTAAAACCTATTTTTCTAGGAATTGATGAAGTAGTGACTACTATAAAAGGTCTGGGAGAAGAAAAGAAGGACCACTCATTGTTCAGAAGGTACTCAGGTCTTTACCTATGAGATTTGATCCAAATATTTCATATTTAGAAAAGAAAATAGACCTAGACACCTTGAGAATGGATGAGCTACATTAGATACTCACAACCTATGAAATGAGAACATAACAAGAGAACCCCATTACAAAGGAAACAAAATTGAAAGAATCAAAGAAAAAAAATAAAAAGAACAAGCAAAATCCAAAGTCAGATAGCAGTTGTAGCGATGATTAAGAAGACGATGAAGAAATGGAAAAATTTGTCAGGAAGTTAAAAAGGGGAAACAACATATACAAAGGTATGCTTCCATTTAAATGTTGTCATGGTGGTGGTATTGGTCATTTTGATTTTAAATGTCCTCATAAGAATAAATAAAGTGATGAAGAAGAAGAAGAAAAATCAAAAGAATAAAAGAAACAAAAATAAAATTTTCAAAAAACATCCTTGCACCAAGGAAGACAGTTCATCAACAGATGAGGAAGAAGAAAGTAACACCAATATAGAAATAGTATTCTTCATGGAAGTAGAATATTTCTAGGATGATTCTGATGAAGAAGGAGAAGTTGACCTCGGAGAATAATTAATCAATGCTCTAGAAGTGATAAGGATTGAAAGAAAGAAAATAGAATCCCTCAAGGAAGAACTAAAAGAGAAAGAAGGATCCCATAACTCCAATTCCGAGGAAATTGAGCAGATGATCACAACGTTTAATATCCAAGTGGAAGAAGACAAAAGAATAAAAGAGGCACTCAGAGTTCAGTTAGATGAAAATGACAAGATGATCAAAAGATTGGAAGAAGAAGTAGTCACTCTCATGAAAGATATTCAAAAGCAAGATATGCAACAAAATAACAGTAGAGTATTGGATGAAATTATTTGCATTCAAAGGCCATACCATGATAAATCTAGACTAGGATATAGTTAGAAAGATAAAGGCTCAAGATCCAAGGAAGCAGAACAAAGAATCTATGTACAAATAGTCAGAGGATATGCACCACCTAGAAGGTTGAGATATCAAAATCAACAACAACCAGCAATGGAGAGATCCCGAGAAGAAGAAGGATTCAGAAGAGAAGCACCATTCAGAACATCTTCTTCCCCCATGTATCAAACATTTTTTCTTGGTTTATGTTATGCAGGTAATAATTTTGGGCATAAAGCTCTGAATTCTAGAGACAACACAGAAAACATAAATAACTATGAGGGCTACACAAGAAATGGTTATTCAAGAAGATCTCATGAAGCATAGATCAAAAAATACAAAAAAATTGAATGCTTAAGCACTGAATTAAAATGCTACAAGTGTAACAACTTTGGAAACATGGCCCAGGATTGTATATTGAATTTTCCTCCTAGAGAATCATAACAAAATATGAATAGTCACAGACATGAACCACAAATAATATGGATAATAAAGCAAGATAAGTTTAGCAATGAAGAATGCACGCTTTCACTACAAGCTAAACACAAGAGACATGGATGGTATGTTGACAATGGTTGTTCAAAGAATATGAAAGGTGATATGGACAGGTTTCTAACATTGAATAAGGAAAGAGATAGATCAATTACATTTGGGAATGACAACTCATCCAAGATTATTGGAAAAGGGATAGTTAATCTTGGAAGCAAGGACGCCATAGCAGAAAATGTTCTACTAATTCAAGACATGAAACACAATCTAGTAAGTGTAAGTCAGACGTGTGACCAAGGACACAGACTTCTATTTAATTACCAGAAATGTGAAATAAGAAAATCAAGGTCAAACAGATTGGTGGCTACAACCATGAGAACTCCAAGCAACATATATGTAATAAATGAAATTTGAAAAGAAAAATGTTTCTTAGGAAAGGAAGATGAAATTTGGCTTTGGCACAAAAGAATGGGTCACATAAATTTTCATAATATTTTCAAGGTCAACAAAAGGGAAGCAGTAAGAGAAATTCTCGAGATCTCAAGACCAAGAAACATTCTATGTAAGAATTGTTTACAGGGAAAATAGACCAAGACAAAGTTCAAGACAAATGAATACTCCACAACAAAGCCACTAGATATTGTGCATATCGATCTAGTCGGACCGACAAGAACACAATGACTAAAAGGTAAAGAATACTTCATGCTATTGGTTGATGACTACACAAGGATGACTGCAGTGTTCTTTCTCAAGAAGAAGTTAGAGGCATTCGAGAAATTCAAAGCATACAAAGATATGGTTGAAACTGAGACAGATTTGAAAATCAAGTGCTTGAGATCAAACAATGAAGGATAGTACACATCAAAAGAGTTCATGGATTTCTGCAGTGAACATGGGATAAAGAGACAATTATCAGTAGCCAGGACACCTAAAAAAAATTGAGTGGTTGAAAGGAAGAACAAATCATTACAGGAAATGGTCAGAACCAGGATAATGGATTCCAAGTTGACAGACGTCTTTTGGGCACAAGCAGTGAATCGAGCAGTTCACATTCAAAACAGAGGAATTCTCATAAGTAAAAATGATAAGACTCCATATGAGCTATGGAAAGGAAGACTCGTGAATGTGAAGAACTTCAGAGTATTTGGACGCAAATGCTACATCAAAGGGGAAGATGACGTGATCAAAAAAATTGATTCTCGAGTCGATAAAGGCATATTGGTCGGGTACTCAACCAAAAGGAAATAATACAAATGCTTCAATATAAGACTCAACAGAATAGTGGAAAGCATCAATGTGACGATCAATGAGACATATGGGCGAAGAATAAAAGAAGAAAACAAATATTCAGAGGAACAAAAATATGAAGAAGAGTTAAAGGAAGAAGAAGTAGAAGAGGAAGAGGAAGAGTAGTCAGAAGTAGAGAAAGAGAAGAAAGATCTTCAGGTACCTCCAAAGACACCTAGAAGATGAGTGCAAAAGAATCATCCACTAGAACATATTATCAGGAATAAAAATGAACGAGTTGAAATGAGAAGAAGAATATGTTCACTAGAACAACAACATTTAGTACTTATATCCAATACTGAGCCTTGCAGTTTTGAAGAAGCCAACAACGACGAATTCTAGATCAAAGCTATCAATGAAGAGTTAGATCAGATAGAAAAGAATGAAACTTGGGAACTGGTTTCAAGGAAGAAATATAAGAATGTGATCAACACAAAGTGGGTTTTTAGAAAAAAAATTGAATGAGGATGGAAAGGTTACCAAGAACAAAGCAAGGTGGCTATGTAAAGGTTATGTTCAGGTTGAAGGTATAGAATTTGAAGAGACTTTTGCACCAGTTTCTAGAATGGAAGCAGTCAGGTTGATTCTAGCTTATACATGCTCTAAGAATATTAAAGTATATCAGATGGACATGAAATCACCTTTCCTAAATTGAGACCTTGAGGAAGAAGTCTACAACTAGCATGGTATTCAAGAAGGGACAGATACTTACAACATCAAGGTTTCATGAAAGGAAATGTAGACAACAACCTCTACATAAAGGTAAATCAAGATAGTATCTTTTTAATTGAAGTTTATGTTGATGATATTATCTTTGGTAGTGATGATGACATGATAAGTCATAAATTTTCCAAAGACATGCAAAATGAGTTTGATATGTTATTGCTTAGAGAATTGTCCTTATTTTTGGGAATGCAGATATGCCAGAGCAATAAAGGTATCTTCATCTCTCAAACTAAGTATATTAGAGAAATGTTAAAAAGGTTTGGAATGGAATATTTCAAGACATTCTGTACCCCTATGCAAACTAGTTGCAATCTAAGCAAGGATAATGATTAAAAGGATGAAGACCAGAGAGAGTACAGATCGATGATTGGAATTTTATTGTATGTGACATCATCTAGACCGTATGTGATGTAGCCAGTTGTATAGGTTGTAAGGTTTCAAGCATCACCAAAGGAATCACATGCTATGGAAATGAAGAATATATTCAGATATCTGAAAAGTACAAAAGAATTTGGATAATGGTATCCAAAATGGAATGATATATCTCTTATTTCCTACACAGATGCATATTGAGAAGGTAGCATTGACGATAGAAGAAGTACAAGTGGAGAAAGTTTCAACCTGGGTGAGTGTCTGGTATCATGGTTAAGCAAGAAACAATTGTTAATATCCTTATCTATAACAGAAACAAAGTACATTGCAGCAATGACATGTTGTACCCAGGTACTATTGATGAAGAAAACATTGAAGGATATATAGGTTGAATATGATGATCCCATTCCAATATTTTGTGACAACACTAGCGCCATCAGCTTCTCAAAGAATCCAATGATGCACTCTAAGACGAAACACATTCCAATCAATTTTCAATTTCTATGGGAACAAGTTGCAGAGAAGAACATCAAGGTTGAGTATGTTGGAACAAAAGAACATATCGTAGATATCTTCACCAAACTGCTTCTTAGGGAAGCCTTTGGGTATATTCGACAGAAACTTGGGATAATTTTAGCCCTATAGTGAATTTTGAATGATTTTCATATATGTCATATAATTACACGAGGAAGCCCCAATGATGGTAAAAAATAAAGTTTAGATAAGGGGAACAACCCAAAGGAAAGTCTAGCTAGGTGGATCAACCCCAAATGGAAGATACCCTTTTCCCTTGATGTCAAAGGGGGAGAAATATCTATTAGAGGCATGAGTCCAAGGGGAATGATGGTATCAGGGGGAGTATCAGAAACAACATCAACATGAAGAGTGTTGTCATAAATGCCGAAGGGGAATATTGTTGATAGATTAGGTTGGTTTTCGTTGATTTCAACCATTGAAGAAAGTATGGTAGAATATTCCAGTAGCCCCAGAGGTATGGTTAAGGAACCCAAGTTAGTTCAAGGTATTTGGACATGAAATTCAGTGAATAATGCAGGTAAGATTATCATGGATGGATAGTACATGTCGTGTTGTTTCTGGTGATATGTGGTATGTCACGTGGTTCTTCATAGTTGAGGAGATATGGATTAGAGAAGTTGGAGAACCCTCATGAGTTATCTAGATGCCCCTAGAAGGTCAAAGAAGTCAATTATTCTAGAAGCTCTTAAAAGACGTTTACTAGTCAAAGTGGTTGTAACTAGGAGTTAATAATGGGCTAAGTTGTTGCAATAAGAAAATAATTAAAAATAAATTAGTTGAAACAAGAAGTCGTGAGATTACTATTTATGGATAAAGTGGTTTCAAGTGGGTAAAGTAGTTAAAAGTGGTTTATCCCTAAAAGAGGGAAGTTGGGTAAAACAGTTAGAAGATAACCCCTAAATGAAGCCACTTGGAGAGTATAAATAAGAGAGAAAGGGACTCCCATTAGTACCAATTGAGCACATTAAATATTTATTATTGTGAAAGGTTTATTACAGGTAGTCATTGATACATCTAAATTTGCGCAAGTCTGAGGAAGCGAAGGTAGAGTGACGACAAAGTCTTGTTGTTGCAGTGAAGAGTGAAATGATCGTGAAAAACCCTAGTTACAGTCATCCCTGCGGGTCATCCAATAGACGTCCCACAAGGAACCCCCGCAGGTTGTGTAGAGCTTGTCACGCAAGACCCCACTCAATACCTCATTTGCGTCACGCGAGGCACTACCAAACCTAAGGATGAGAGGTGATTCAGGTTTCATAGGCTGAGAAAAGGTCACAAGAAGTTCAATAGTGATTAGGTACAATAGATTTGTCTACAGGATCAAAAGGTATGTTATATTCTTATGTGTAGTTGGATATTGGGGTTTATGTGAGACATGGTTATGGGAGATTGAGGATTTTCCCTAGAGATACTATTGGTTGTATAATACATATTGTATGAGATAGATCTACAGAGATACAATGCTGGTATGTTTGGTATTTATCATTGGTACATCTTGTTGGGTTGATTGTTGAGGCATATCTTTTATTTATTTGTACATAGTTGAAGGATTTTGGTTGAGGTGTGTTGCTAAAGTTATTGGTACAGTTTGAGGCTGCATAACCGTGAGGGTTTGATGTTTGGTTGATGTGAGGGTCCATTATACATGGTTATGATTGTTTCCATATGTATGGCACATGATTATAAATATATAGTTGCACATGGTTTGAGCTATATTCTTGTATGAGATCTATGTTATCAGATCTGATCTATTGAGGAGATGATTGGTACAAGTTGTTGGTATATGTTGGTATAGGTTATTGGTACATGTTCACTACAGGTTATTGTTATAGGTTGACTACATGTTGTTGGTACATTTTGGAACCAGTTTACAATGACAGAGTGACAATGGTTTCATAATTTATTTGGCACGCATTCTTCAGGGTGGTTGGATGGGGCAAGGATAGGTGGTTGTAGCAACCTTTCGGTTGTAGTCGTAGAACATAGGGGGTTGTATTCTTCTTCTGGTTGGAGCCATAGAATCAGGGAGTGGTAGCTTCCTTCAGGTTGGATCTTGAGAAACTAGGGGGTTGTAGCCTCCTTCCAGCTGTAGTTGGAAAACAAGGAAGTTGGTGCTTCCTTTGAATGCATTTCTTTTGACAATATATGAAAATCATTGTGTGGTTTTCTCCGGCATTGGGTTTCCACATAAAAGTATTGGTGTACTATGTCTATGTGTGATTGTTTATTGTTTACTGCTTATTAATATTGCTCATATGGAATGTTATTGACGACATGCTCATAAAGTAGACATTGTGGTTAAAAATGATTTAAAAGTATTAATACTGATTCACCCTCCCCCTCTTAGTATTCCAATAGGTCCAATAACTTTTAAGATGGTATTGTGTATTTAAGATTCTTTCCTTATTTTTGGGGAAAACATTGCATCGAAATATGGTGATCATAAATTGATTTTAGAATAAAATATATATTTAAGTTAACCTAAATAAAAGTAAAATAACCATGCAAAGCTTGGCTAAAAATGTAATATTAAAAAATTGTCTACATAACGTTTTTTTTATTAGTTTCTTGATTTTTCCTTACGAGGATATTTTGAGTTAAAATTTCCTATAATGGCTTGATCCATGAGTAGGAGTTCACACATTAACTACCAAAGGACCTTGTCCATGCAAAATAATTTCATACTGACATGTTCTAATCATAGCGGCATGAATCTCACATCCCAAAGAACCCAGAACCATCTCCAAAGTGTGCAGGCCTATGATTTCACGACAGAAGTCACCTGGGTCAGGAGAAAATGGATTCTTCAGACAATGTGTCTTTGGAATAATGAATGAGGGGAAATACTCATCCATTCCTCCTAACCACACATAGAGGAGATGGACATGAGTAATTTCCTAGACCAAACCCCCTATGGGGAGAGGAATACTTGTCCATTCCTCCTAACCATACATAGAGGAGAAGGACATGAGTAATTTCCTTAACCAAACCCCTTATGGGGATAGGAAACCTTTTGACAATATCCTCCTATAAAAACCCCTACAATTTGAAATTACCATGGATCTATTATGATTTAGATAATAACCAAGATCATATTGTGTTTTGTCTCTATTTATCTTGTTTTAATATCATATTGCTTCACATAAAAACAAGGTTAACATATCAATTGGGTTTAGCTAACATGGTTGAAGAATGATTGTTATTCTCGCAAGCGACATATTGAACTCATATAAGTATATGAGTTTTCCCGTAACTTTATAGCTGGAAAAACATGAATTAGTGCAAATACCACTAATTAAAAAATGAAATAGTGCAAATATCTCTAATTCATATGAGAATAGCTTTTCTAATAATTCCTAATAATTCATATCAGATTAGCTTTTCTAAACTAAGCGTGTTAGTTAGATCCCAACCCTTCTTTTCTTCAATACGCTCCCTTTGGAATCTGGGTCTGCAAGAGATATAAACGTATATATTCTGCGCGGTGAAGAAAGGTATGATCGATTGATTGACTAACCGATGGCGGGCATTGGAGGTTGGTTGGGCCAGAGGCTGAGCAGTACATTCATTGCCTCTGCCCTCAAATGTTCATGCATTGTCCTGCCCGAAGTTGATACTGACTCCGACTCCGAACACGCCCAGCCATTACTGCCTGCCAAGAAATCCTCCAAACCCACCGCCACGCAAGGGCAGAAAATCGGCGTGAAGGGATTCCACCACGTAGAATTCTATTGCAGCGATGCAACAGAGGCTTACGAGAGCTTCTCCTCGGCATTGGGCATGGATCTTGTAGCCAAATCCGATCGAACGACTTCCAACCAGACCTACAGAAGCTACGCAATCCAATCGAACGAGGTAACATTCGTTTTTACGTCACATTCGCCACAGAGCGACGAAACTAGAAAAATGCCCCAAATGGACGAAACCGGAAAAATGCCCCACTCCGGTTTCTTGCCCGATGAATCAAGGCGGTTCGTGGCCGCTCATGGCCTGGCAATGAAAGCCCTAGGGTTTCTCGTGGATGATGTGCAGGTTGCCTTTGAAAGGAGCGTGGCGAGCGGAGCAATTCCCGCCTTTAAACCCACTGTTCTGGTCGACGAAAAAACATGTGGAAAAGTTAGTATAGCAGAGGTCAGACTCTGTGGAGAAACAATAATAAGGTACGTCTGTAAACATGATTTCCAGGGACCCTTTCTGCCCAACTACGAGCCCGTTCGCCCGCCTCGGCTCTCACCATGCAGGCTTCTTAGATTGGATCATGTACTATTTCATATTCATGAGCATGAGGGTATTTCAGAAGAAGCACAATGCCCGGAACGCAAGAAGGGCTCGAAATCAATCGTCGTGGGTATCGAGAACAAGAAGTTACTGATTTCTCGATTGAAGAGCGAATGTTGTCCTGTGGAACATATCGAAGACTCTGGCTCTGGTATTCAATGTCTCGCTGTTGTATCTGATGATATATTTAAAACCGTTGAAGAGATCGTGTATTCTAAATTCCAAAGGGAGCAGACCGGATGGGCTCTTGAGGTCATGGGCAAGCCATCTTCCAGCTATTACCAGCAGCTTAAGGCGGGAAGGATAGCGAGCATGTTAACTGATGGCCAGCTTGCCAAGTGTGAGGAACTGGGAATAATGGTGGACAGAGACGAGCAGGGACTTCGTTTCCACATTCTCACAAGGCCTCTTGGCAAAAGGTAGTATAATAAAAACAAATCCATTATTGTTTCATATTTCTTTCCTGCAAATGGTTGGAAAGTAGTTTTGTTTTAATCGACACTAGTTTTTTTTTTGTTTTTTTTTATTTAATAGGGGTAGGGTTGGAAAGTAGTTTTTTTTAAATCGAAACTAGTTTTTTTTTTTTTTAATTTAATAGGGGTAGGGTAAGTATGTATACGTAAAATCGCTCGACTAAAAAGATTTAGTACACCAATTTAATCTTTAGTTTTTTGCTTATTTGTTTTTATTTATTTTTATATGTTTTGTAAATTTTTATTTGTACATATTTTGTTAGCTATTTATATTCATTTCATTTCCATTGGATTGAAAATAAGCCATATCTGATAGTAAAATATCCAGCATAAATTCCCCTTTTCTGAAATTTATTGAAAAATAATCTCTATGTCAACACCTTAGCAAATTAATATTTTATAATTAAGTTTTTCTATAAGAAATAATCAACTTTTATTTTTATCTTGTTGTATGATTTTTATTGATTGCTATCCTTTTTATTGATTAGATTCATATGTTTTAAATTTGAATTTTGCAGGTCTATTATATGTTTTGACATAATTCAGCGAGTGTAA
>JASDQU010683135.1:66011-85273 GCA_032191745.1 Picea mariana
TTCTCCAACAAGGCATGTAACTCACCAAGATTCATATTCAAAAAACAATTTCCCTTCTTGCTCGGACACTCAATGCAATGGATAACATTGCTTCCTAAAGGGGCAGGATTGATCCAGGTGGATATTTGTGGCCACCCACTTATTCCATATTCCAACTAGCTCATATTGACAGTTTTCAGTTCAACACGTTTCTCTGTAATGGGGACATTTCTTTGTAATTATGGGTTCTGCACTTATGGGGCTGTCCTAAATCCCTACACAACATCCAGGTGGATATTGGTGGTTTCCCACCTATTCCAATTTTCTTGTTTTATAATTTTTCATGTCAGTACATCTTTCTATACTTCCAGGGCTGTTTTGGGGCTCTAAACAATGTTTTCTTGGCTTTCCATAGTCAAACTATAGTTGGAGTCAGATTAGGGTGATTATAATAATAAGGGTGTATCTTCCCATTTTAATAACTGATCCTAGGATTTTATTGTGAGTAGCTAGCATATAGGGTTTTTACTATGTATTTTTTTAGGTTTTTACTGAATCACTTGTTCGTAGGATGGGGTTTTTCACTGCATGGCATGTTCATGGAATCGGGTGGGGTTTCAACCCAGAGAGAATCATGGAAGGAGTTGGCCCTGAGGTAGATGCAAGCAGAGATCAAAATTTGTATTGGATTCCCTTTGGAGAAGGAAGGAGAAGATGCTCCAGACAAAGATTCGGATCGCTTGTTGTAGAGTTAGGGTTACCGTGGATCTTGCACTATTTCAACTCGAGGCTTCCCCTAGATAACATGATTGGGAAAAAACAAGAACTGGAAATGATTGAAAGGCTTAATGGAATCACATTCTCTTAGGCACATGAGCTCTTCGCTATTCCAACACCTTGTCTTGAATGCATTGCACACTTGAAATAGAAGATATTATCCATATATCTTGTTGTTACCAATTGTTTTGTCATGTTGTACCAATACATCATTGAGAGAGGCAAAAGTTTATTTTTCTAGTTTTCCTGTGATTTGTAGAGTTTCTAATAATTTTTTGTAAGAGGGTGGCAAACCAAATTTACCAATATGGAGGTCATAAAATTTTCTTCTACATCATCAAAACCACATTTGACTATTTCAAGTTGAATGTTTTTTAAACAAGTTATGTAATCCATAACAACTCCCTCTTCAACTAAACTTTGTTTAATAAGATTTATGTGGATATCAACCAATTTTGATTTAGGTTGAGTATCAAACATGGTTTTTTAATATTTTCCATGCATTCCAAGCATCGGCTGCATTTTTTAAGTGGAAAATCATTTAATATGTGGCATAAGATCTTAAAAGTGTGAGTGCCTTTTCATATTTTAATTCCCATCTAGTCAATTCTCTAGCATCAATAGGTTTTATGGGAGGTTTATCACCGTTACATAAACCGTTCCATAGCTCATTATAATTTAGGTTGTTTTTCATGTGATGACTCCAAGTATTATAGTTCTTGGGTCCATCCAATTTATCAAAATCACTGAATAAATTTACAAATTTTGACATGATGAAGTACCTATCAAGTCCACAACATTAAATGAATAATATCATGCACAAGAGACACTACACACTAGAAAAAAAGTGATATATGGGCTTGACCTTTACCCTCTGATAGCCTCAATGAAAAATACATTGATAGAGTATTTCATTGTATTGTTAACAACACTTTGATTACAAATTACAATTTTCTTTCAATTGGTCAAACTTTCAAAAATTGACTCAAAAAATGTTTATGCCCCCTTTGAAGTGAGCAATAATGTTCAATTCTTTAATTACAATGAAAATAATTCCTCCACTTAAACTATAGAGGACTTCAAATTTATAAACAAAAATATCACCCCTTATATCTCCATTATATAAAGAAAATAAAACAATTTTATTTTGAAAGATTCACCCAAAATTAACTCATATGTGTTCTACTTAGCTTTGTTTGTCTTATCACTCTATGAAGCTCAATTATTTCTGGAAGTTGGTGTGTCCTCTTAAATCCAACCATTTTATTCCTATAAAATGCTTGACGAATTTACACAAGAACATCTCAATGATTGTAACCTCCTCCTTTCTATGTGTATCTATTGTAAATGGTACGAGCTAGCTTATGTGATTTCTCCATACCTTGTGTACCCCAAATGGCCAAGTTTCCATAATTTTCTACAAACCATGGCTCAAGTGCAAATAATTGATGCTGCAAAAAAACATAGTTAAATCTATCTTTTAATACCAAACAAATGTACCAAACGAATTTAATTTACAATAATAATACAAAAAGTAAAGAGAAGTACAAAGGAAATTACTAGCTGGATGAAAATTAATATGCATACCATATAATGTGTCATATGATTATCTCCTCGAGATTCTTTCATTTCTCTTATGAAGTCTGTAATTTTTTTTTGAAAGGTTTTTAAATCACTTTCAATTAAGTTTTCCTTATCCATCAACAAAACTAAATACGAAAGTGACCTCCAAGAACGTTTATTTTTTCTAGTTGATTCACGACCTCCATTGGTGCGATCATTTTCTACATCAATCAAGTATTCATAAAATCCCAAACATCCATGTCCACATTTCTTTTCAAGAAAATTTCATGCCTTGACACATAACCTTGATGTATTTTCTAGTATATTACCCATTTTACATGACCTCTTAATATCTCTTTCAATTTTAATATATGCAACGTTGCATTGCATTTGCACCATGAGAAATTTTGTACATACACTTGACATTTTTTAAATCAGTTGCAAGATGTCATTCCACAAAATATGAACCATGTCCTTCCATATGTAATTTTTCCCATACAACATGTGAAGACATAATTAATGGTATAAAATTTTTGTTGAAAACAAATTTCAAGGACTCATGGAACTCCTTGTTGACACAAAAAATTCCCAACCAAAAAAGGTGATCTTCATATTGAACTTGAAAATATTTATCACTTGTGTTATGAAGGCGTGGATCTAATGCACGATTCATTAATTTGATTGAAACTCTTTCATATTTTTTCATTGTTTACTAACTCCATATAAACCAATTTTAGGAAAACACTAAAATTCCCATATGTCTCCTCAATAGAGATGTTGTAGTACCTCACCATCAACTATAATATCGATTCTAAGTCATACCACAAGTCAATTTTTTTAACTAGTGGAATAATTTCACTTGATAGTTTATTTTTACTCTTACTTGAAATTTCATGCACTTATTCTAATTGATATGAATCTCCCAATGAATCAATAATTTTTGTTTTTTGTTGTGCATGCTCCTTTTTTACATGAAAATCGCGAGGAACCAAAATCTTCATAATTCCACCATTCAACATTCCCTCTCTTAGAACTTTAAAAATACTTGCATATTCTTCCATGTTGATATCTATATAATCACAAACTCCTTGAACATCCCTTACACCAATTTTTAGGTTTGAAATTAATTGGTTAACTACTTCTTTCCTCAAATCATCAAATTCTGGCTCTTTGAGCGTTGCTTTAATGTCACTTTTATTTAACGAAGTTTTGCACAAATCCACATAATCAATGCAAGTTGGAACTAATATGGTATTCAACCCAAATATTCTTTTTCTAAGGGAACATCCCCTCTTTTCCAAACATGATATTGGTTTCAACTCTCTTGATCTAAACCTCAACCCCATTGTAGTTTTCTTTTTCATAAAGAGTCTATGTTGGAGACAATATATATATCAATTTTTAACTTCTCAATTTCTTTTGATGAGTTGGATTTCTCTTGAAGTAGTTTGTCCACATGTATTTAATTGTTTGGTTCAATCTCATGTTTTCGTGATATTGAATCATATTTGAGTGATGGAGTTGTTGTAATTGGATATTAAGATCTTGAATTTTTTGTTCAAGGGAAATGCGGTTACCTTCTAAGTTTGTATAGTATCCTAGAAGAACACTATTTCCATGGCATACAGACCGAGATAGTCCTATTATTATTTTGAAATTAGGATGGGAATTTGACACAAGTTCAACTCGATAGAGTTCTCCTTTTACCCAAAGATCCAAATTTTTAGCTCCAGCTTCCCTTAATGCATTGTAATCAATGTTAGGGACAAATTTATGTTTTTGTTTCTTGATCGGTGCCATATTCTTACTCAAATTTATGCGGGTAACATGGTGATAGTTTATTACAACATATGTATGTGTTGGAGATTCATGCAAACAACCAAGATTATGAAAATAAAAATATATTGGAAATTACAAAAATGAGAAAATTAAAGTTGCACTTCGGAACAGCTTGGGAGATATTCTAAGGAAAAGACAACTTTTTTAGATATTGAGGCATACCTAAAATTTGTCAGCGTAAATCCAACTAAACTTCTACATTTTCATATGAAAACAACATAAATTTAAAACTATTCAATAGAATATAAGTCATCTTATAGAATACAATACATCCAACTAATATTCTACATTTTCATCTGAAGACGACATGAATTAAAAACCAATCAATAGAATACAAGAAACCATTCTTACAACAATAAGCATTCTTAAAAATATCCTTCTATCCTAGGCATGATTCTCTTTCTATTTAGCTGATGAAATTGAAGTGTATCCTTTTTGTATCTCAAATGAACTTGAAGCATAATATTTGGCCCATCATGTATCCTTTTTGTTGGTGATGTTTAATATTTGTATCCTTTTTGTGTATGTGTCTGGATTGATGGATATAGAGGTCCTATTTGTGATGCCCAATAAGTGAATTCTTGAGTTAGTCAACCTTGTTTTTTGAAATCTATGTAAATATCTATTGATTTAACCTATGTTGCTTCATGAAAAAGTAGAGATTTTTGAAAGGAGAGAAAAATATTTTTTTCTTTATCCAGTCAACCTTATTTTTTGAAATATATGTACATCTCTATTGATTCATACTATGTTGCAACTCCTTTTTTAATGCAAAAATAATCGTTATTGTTAAAATACAAAGAAACAACTGAAGGATTTACTCAATATATCATTACAAAACATGATTAAAGGGTAACCAAACCATAATATTATCCAATATCATGCACAAAAATAAGGAAAGAAACTTATAGATCTACAAAATTTCTTAGAGCTATTATGTCTTGTAGGTAATCCACTACCCAAAATTTACAAAATGACTAGCAAGTGATAAATAATGATAAATAATCATTGGGAGTGTATGTGTTATCTATTATAAAAACCTAACCATGATAAAATTGGTAATAATGCTAACAAATTCTAGCTGAAATTCAAACATGAAAAGCCCAAAATTTTGCAAGTTCAAATTGCTCTAAGTTTATGACAAGCACAATTTTGCATATACAAATGCAAGCAACCCATAGATTCCAGGTTGAGGGAAGGTAGGATCATAAATATGCCCATACTACAGTCATCACAAAAATCCAACCAATGAACCAGAATTACAAATTAACAAGTTGGTGAAGCAAGTGATATCATGACATTAAAGAGGTTCCTTAGATGATAAAGTAGATAAGGAATATTTGTTGGACCTTGTTTTCTATTTATATTCCCTAATTAGATCAATTGAATCTACTAAGTCCAAGGATTGGACAACATCCTAGTCCAAGAGAAAATAAAATGTTTCCCTGAAAAGAAAAAACACTTGGTGTAAACAATGCAACAAAATAAATAGTATTGCAAGCCTCAAGAGGAACCAACATACATATCAGAAGAAACATGCCCCATGTTAGATGATGATTTTAGAGATATCCTATCAAACATGTGAATCTTTTGAGATAATGTAGTACAAAAAAAACATACATATTAGAATAAATGTGCCCTATCATTGATGGACTTTTAGAGATATCCATTCGAACCTGAGAATCTTTTGGGGGAATTTACCAAAACATGTTGAGACTCAATTCCAAGTCCTTCTTGAATTGGCCATATTTTGGTGAAAAACTACTCAATCCAACACCATCAATCTACATTTGGTGGAATTTGACAAATAATTGCATGAGATATTTGAGAGAAAATTGATAAATTCATAGGAGGGTTTCCAATTCAATGGAATTCAAGACAATTTTTATAAACAATGTCCAAGAAACTAGAGTTGAGAGGAGGGCCTTTGTATTGAATCACATTTTCCCCATGGTCAAGGAGGAATTTTAAAAACAAATGCATGATATATTTAAGGAAAAGTTGAAAACATGATAGGAGGATTTCCAATTTGATGCCATTTGCATCCATTTTTCTTAACAATGGCTGAGGAACGCGAATTGATTGAAGGCCCTCCAGATTCAATCACATACACCCCTTTTCCAAGGTAGAATTTCAAAAATAAATGTATGATATATTCAAGGAAAAGTGAAAACCTGATAGGATGGTTTTCAATTCAATGACATTCGTGCCCATTTTTGTCAGCAATGGATGACGAAAAAGAAATAAGAGGAGGCCCTTCAAATTCAATAACATTCGCCCCTTGGTCAATGTTCGACGAACCATACTTAGTGAATATTTTTTAAAAGTATATAATTTGTATTTTAAAGCTTTCTTTTAATCCTATATAATTTTGAGCATGTGTAATTTTGTATATTGTATTTTAATAATATTTAGTAGTTTTATTAGGAACTTTACTCATTGGATAGTTGGTCCGATTGATAGTTTGGGTTGGTTTTCATTTATCTCAACACTTGAGGAAAGTCCAGTAGAAAATTACGACAGCCCCAGACGTATGGTTAAGGAACTCGATTTAGTTTGAGGTATTTAGACATGAAGGTCAATGAATATGCAAGTAAGATTATCATGGATGGATATTACATGTCGTGCTATTTATGGAGATATGTGGTATGCCACATAGTTCTTCAAAGTTGAGGAGATATGTCTTATATAAGTTGGAGAACCCTCATGAGTTATCTAGAATCCCCTAGAAGGTCAAAGAAGTCAATTATTCTATAAGCTCCTAGAAGAAGTTTACTAGTCAAAGTGGTTGTAACTAAGAGTTAAGCATGGGTTAAGTTGTTGCAATAACAAAATAATTAAAAATAAATTAGTTGCAATAAGAAGTGGTGAGTAAAATATTTATGCATAAAGTGGTTGCAAGTGGGTAAATTAGTTGAAAGTGGGTTATCCATAAAAGATGGAAGTTGAATAAAGTAGTTAGAAGATAAACCCTAAAGGAAGCCACTTTGAGAGTATAAATAAGAGAGAAAGGGACTCCCATTAGTACCTATTGAGAACATTGGATATATATTGTTTTGAAAGGTTTATTGTAGGTAATCATTGATACATCTAAATTTGTGCAAGTATGAGGAAGTGAAGGTAGAGTGAAATAAAGGTTTCATGGATGCAATGGACAGTGAAAAGATTGCAAAAAACACTAGTTAGAGTCATCCCCACAGGTCACCCAGTAGACGTCCTGTGAGGCACCCCGGTAGGTTGTGTAGATCCTATCACGCAAGGGCCCACTCGATACCTCATCTACGACATGCAAGGTACTACCAGACCTGAGGATGAGAGGTGATTCATGTTGCAAAGGGTGAGAAAAGGTTACATGAACTTCAATAGTGACCAGGTACAACAAATATATCTATAGGATCAAAAGGTATGTTGTACGATGATGTGTAGTTGGATATTGGGGTTTATGTGTGACATGGTTATGGGAGATTGAGGATTCTCTCTAGAGAGACTATTGATTTTATGGTACATACTATATGAGACAGATATACAAGGGTACAGTGCTGGTATGTTTGGTATTTATCGTTGGTACATCTTGTTGGGTTGATTGTTGAGGAATATATTGTATTTATTGGTACATGGTTGAGGTGTGTTTCTGAAGTTAATGGTATAATTTGAGGCTTCATAAAAATGAGGGTTTGATGTTTGGTTGATGTGAGGTTTCATTATACATGGTTATTATTGTTTTCATATGTATGACACATGATTATAGAGATATAGTTGCACATGGTTTGACCTATATTCTTGTATGAGATCTGTGTTATCATATATGACCTGTTAAGGAGATCATTGGTACAGTTTGTTGATACAAGTTGGTAAAGGTTACTGGTACATGTTGACTACTGGTTTATTGTACAGGTTGACTACATGTTGTTGATACAGATTGGTACAATTTTACAGTGACAAATTTCACAGTGAGAGAGTGACAATGGTTTCATTAGTTATTTGGAACTTATACTTCAGGGTGTTTGGATGGGGAAAGGATATGTGGTTGTATCCACCTTCTAGTTTTAGTCGAAGAACATAGGGATTTGTAACCTCCTTCTGGTTGGAGACAGATAATTAGGGAGTTTTATCTTCGTTCAAGATGGAGTCTGAGAAACTAGGGGGTTGTAGCCTCCTTCCAGTTGCAACTGAAAAACAAGGAAGTTGGTTCTTCCTATGAATATATTTATTTCGACAATATAAGAAAAGAATTCATTGGTTTTATCCCACATTGTGTTTCCACGTAAAAATATTGGTGTACTGTGTTTATGTGTGATTTCTTATTGTTCATTTCTTATGCATACTTCTCATATGGAATGTTATTGATACTTTTCTCATAAAGTAAACATCGTGGTTAAAAAGTGTTTAAAGTATTAATATTGATTCACCCCCCCATCTCATTATTCCAAAAATTGGTATTAGAGCAGGTCCTTCAAGATGTAGTCTAACCACTGGAAGGAGATCATGGGTTCTAGAATATAAGGATGATTTTTTTTTTATAGGCACAAGGATTTGATGTATGGTGAGCAGTAGTAGAGAGATACAAAGCACCAACCACTCCCCCAATAGACAAGGATGGAAATAAAATCGAATAAAACAATTTAAAGGCTAAAGGTACTATTTTGAACATTTTTTCTAATCCAGTATTTTTTAAAGTTATGCATTGTGACTTTGATAAATATCTCTCGGATAAGCTTCAAAAGATTAATGATGGAAATTCTAAATTCAAGGGTGCTAAAATCCAAACCTTTAGAGATAATTTTGAATAAACATGAAGACATTGCAGCCTATTTTCTGAGAAATGATGAAGTAGTGAATACTATTAAATTTTTGGTAGAATAAAAGAAGGAACCCCTCATTGTTTAGAAGGTACTCAATTCTTTACCTATGAGATTTGATCCAAATATTTCATCTTTAGAAAAAAAAAAAAAAGACCTAGAGACCTTGAGCATAGATGAGCTAAATTAGATACTCACAACCTATGAAATGAGAACATAATAGGATAACCCCATTACAAAGGAAACAACATTCAAAGCATCAAAGAAAAAGAAAAAAAAAATCCAAAGTCAGATAGCAGTTGCAGCGATGATTCTGAAGACGATGAAGAAATGGAAAACTTCCTCGGGAAGTTAAAAAGGGGAACCAACAGATACAAAGGTATGCTTCCATTTAAATGTTTTCATGGTGGTGGTATTGGTCATTTTGATTTTAAATGTCCTCATAAGAATAAAGAAAGTGACGATGAAGTAGAAGGAAAATCAAAAGAATAAAAGAAACAAATTTTGTTTTTTCAAAAAACGTCTCTGCACCAAGGAAGACAGTTCATCAACAGATGAGGAAGAAGAAAGTGACACATATATAAAAAGAGTATTCTTCATGGAATTAGAATATTTCTAGGATGATTTTGCTCTACAAGAGAATAATTAATTAATCAGTTCTCTACAAGAGCTAAGGATTGAAAGAAAGAAAATAAAATCCCTCAAGGAAGAACTAAAAGAGAAAGAAGGACCCCATAACTCCAATTCCAAGGAAATTGAGCAGATGATCACAAAGTTGAATATCTGAGTGGGAGAAGACAAAAGAATAAAAGAGGAACTCAAAGTTCAGTGATATGAAAAGGACAAGATGATCAAAATATTGGAAGCAGAAGTAGTCACTCTCAAGAAAGATATTCAAAAGCACGATATGCAGCAAAATAGCACTAGAGTATTGGACAAAACTATTAGCATTCAAAGGCCATACCATGATAAATATAGACTAGGATATAGTCAAAAAGAGAAAGGCTCAAGATCCAAGGATGCAGAACAAAGAATCTATCTAGAAATATTCAGAGGCTATGCACCACCCAAAAGGTTTAGATATCAGAATCAACAACAACCAACAATGGAGAGATCCCGAGAAGAAGAAGGATTTAGAAGAGAAGCACCATTCAAAAGATCTTCTTCCCCCAGGTATCAAACATTTTTTCTTGGTTTATGTTATGCATGTAATAATTTTGGGCATAAATCTTTGAATTGTAGAGACAACACCGAAAACATAAATAACTATGAGGGCTACATAAGAAATGGTTGTTCAAGAAGATCTCATGAAGAATAGAGAAAACACCACAAAACATTTGAACGCTTAAGCACTGAATTGGAATGCTACAAGTGTAACAAATTTGGACACATGGACAAGGATTGTAGATTGAATGTTCCTCCTAGAGAATCACAACAAAATATGAATAGTCACAGATATGAACCACAAATAATATGGATAATAAAGAAGGATCAATTTAGCAATGAACAATGCACATTTTCACTACAAGCTAAACACAAGAGGTATGAATGGTATGTTGACAATGGTTGTTCAATGCATACGAAAGTTTATATGGACAGGTTTCTAACATTGAACAAGGAAAGAGATGGATCAATTACATTTGGGAATGAAAACTCATCCAAAATTATTGGAAAAGGGATAGTTAAGCTTGGAAGCAAGGATGCCAAATCAGAAAATGTTCTACTAATTGAAGACATGAAACACAATCTACTAAGTGTAAGTAAGATGTGTGACCAAGGACATAGACTTGTGTTTGATTCTCAGAAATGAGAAATAAGAAAAACAAGGTCAGACAAATTGGTTGCTACAACTGTGAGAAATCCAAGCAACATATATGTAATAAATGAAATTGGAAAAGAAAAATGTTGCTTAGGAAAGGAAGATGAAATTTGGCTTTGGCACAGAAGAATGGGTCACATAAATTTTCATAATATTTTCAAGGTCAACAAAAGGGAATAAGTAAGAGAAATTCCCAAGATCTCAAGACCAAGAAACATTCTATGTAAGAATTGTTTGCAGGGAAAATAGACCAAGACAAAGTTCAAGACAAAGGAATACTCCACAACAAAGCCACTAGATATTGTACATACCGATCTAGTCAGATCGACAAGAACACAATGACTAAAAGGTGAACAATACATCATGCTATTGGTTTATGACTACACAAGGATGACTGCAGTGTTCTTTCTCAAGAATAAGTCAGAGGCATTCGAGAAATTCAAGACATACAAATATATGGTTGAAGCTAAGACATATTTGAAAATCAAGTGTTTGAGATCAGACAATGGAGGAGAGTACACATCAAAAGAGTTCATGGATTTCTGCAGTGAACATAGGATAAAGAGATAATTCTTAGTAGCTAGGACACCTCAACAAAATGGAGTGGTCGAAAGGAAGAACAAAATATTACAGGAAATGGTCAGAACCATGATAATGGATTCCAATTTGACATACGTCTTTTGGGTACAAGTAGTGAATCGAGCAATTCACATTCAGAACAGATGAATTCTCATAAGTAAAAATGATAAGACTCCATATGAGCTATGGAAAGGAAGACCAGTGAATGTGAAGAACTTCAGATTACTTAGATGCAATGCTACATCAAAGGGGAAGATGACGGGATCAAAAAATTTGATTCTCGAGTCGATAAAGGAATATTGGTTGGGTACTCAAGAAAAAGGAAAGAATACAAATGATTCAATATAAGACTCAACAGAATAGTGGAAAGCATCAATGTGACAATCGATGAGACAGATGGATGAAGAATAAAAGAAGAAAACAAAGATTCAGAGGAACAAAATTATGAAGAAGATTTAAAGGAAGAAGAAGTAGAAGAGGAAGAGGAAGAGTATTCAGAAGAAGAGAAAGAGAAGCAAGATCTTTAGGTACCTCCAATGACACCTAGAAAATGAGTGCAGAAGAATCATCCACTAGAACATATTATCAAGAATAAAGATGCACGAGTTGAAACGAGAAGAAGAATATGTTCACTGGAACAAAAACATCTAGTACTTCTAGCCACTACTGAGCCTTGTAGTTTTGAATAATCCAACAACGTCAAATTCTAGATCAAAGCTATGAATGAAGATTTAGATCAGACAGAAAAGAATAAAACTTGGGAACTAGTTTCAAGGCAAAAATATAAGAATGTGATCAGCACAAAGTGGGTTTTCAGAAAAAAATTGAGTGAGGATGGCAAAGTTACCAGGAGCAAAGCAAGGTTGGTATGTAAAGGTTATGTTGAGGTTGAAGGTATAGAATTTGAAGAGTCTTTTTCTCCAGTTGCCAGAATGGAAGCATTCAGGTTGATTCTAGCTTATACATGCTCTAAGAATATAAAAGTATATCATATGGATGTGAAATCACCTTTCCTAAATTGAGACCTTGAGGAAGAAGTCTGCACCGAGCATGGTATTCAATACAAGACATATACTTACAACATCAAGGGTTCAGGAAAGGAAATGTAGACAACAACCTCTACATAAAGGTAAATCAAGATATTATCTTGTTAATTGAATTTTATGTTGATGATATTATCTTTGGTAGTGATGATGACATGATGAGTCATAAATTTTCCAAAGACATGCAAAATGAGTTCGATATGTCATTGCTTGGAGAATTGTCCTTATGTTTGGGAATATAGATATGTCAGAGAAGCAAAGGTATATTCATCTCTCAAACTAAGTATATTAGAGAAATGTTAAAAAGGTTTGGAATGGAATATTGCAAGCCATTCAATACCCCTATGAAAACCAATTGCAATCTAAGCAAGGATAATGATTAAAAGGATGCAGACTAGAGAGAGTGCAGATCGATGATTGGCATTTTAATTTATGTGACATCATCTAGACTGGATGTGATGCAGACAGTTGGATAGGTTGTAAGGTTTCAAGCAGCACCAAAGGAATCACATGTTATGGCAGTGAAGAAGATATTCAGATATCTGAAAAGTACTAAAGAATTTGGATTATGGTATCCAAAAGGGAATGGTCTATCCCTTATTTCCTACACAGATGCATATTGATAAGGTAGCATTGATGATAGAATAAGTACAAGTGAAGAAAATTTCTACTTGAGTGTGTCTGGTATCACGGTTAAGAAAGAAACAATCGTCAATATCCTTATCTATAACAAAAACATAGTACATTGCAGCAATGACATGTTGTACCTAGGTACTGTGGATGAAGAAAACTTTGAAGGATATATAGGTTGAATATGATGATCCCATTCTAATATTTTGTGACAACACTAGCGCCATTAGCATCTCAAAGAATCCAATGATGCACTCTAAGACGAAACACATTTCGATCAAGTTTCACTTTCTACGGGAACAAGTTGCAGAGAAGAACATCAAGGTCGAGTATGTTGGAACAAAAGAACATATAGTAGATATCTTCACCAAACTGCTTCCTAGGGAATCCTTCTGGTATTTCGACAGAAACTTGGGATAATTTTAGCCCTACAATGAATTTTGAAGGATTTTCATATATGTCATATAATTACACGAGGAATCCCCAATGATGGTAAAAAATAAAGTCTAGATAAGGGGAACAACCCAAAGGATAATCTAGATAGGTGGATCAACCCCAAAGGGAAGATACCCTTTTCCATTGATGTCAAAGGGGGAGAAAGATATATTAGAGGCATGAGTTCAAGGAGAATTATGGTCACGGGGGGAGTATGAGAAACAACATCAACATGAAGAGTGTTGTCATCAATGCCAAAGGGGAATATTGTTCATATATTAGGTTGGTTTTCATTAATTTCAACCCTTGAAGCAAGTATGGTAGCATATTCCAGTAGCCCCATAGGTATGGTTAAGGAACACAAGTTAGTTCAAGGTATTTGGACATGAAGGTCAGTGAATAATGCAGGTAAGACTATCATGGATGGATAGTACATGTCGTGTTATTTCCAGTGATATGTGGTATGTCACGTAGTTCTTCATAGTTGAGGAGATATGGATTAGAGAAGTTGGAGAACCCTCATGAGTTATCTAGAAGCCCCTAGAAGGTCAAATAAGTCAATTATTCTAGAATCTCATTGAAGAATTTTACTAGTCAAAGTGGTTGTAACTAGGAGTTAATCATGGGCTAAGTTCTTGCAATAATAAAATAATTAAAAACAAATTAGTTGCAACAAGAAGTGAGTTTACTATTTATGGATAAATTGGTTTCAAGTGGGCAAAGTAGTTAAAAGTGGTTTATCCCTAAAAGAGGGAAGTTGGTTAAAACAGTTAGAAGATAACACCTAAATGAAGAGCAAGGGACTCCCATTAGTACCTATTGAGCACATTGAATATCTATTATTGTGAAAGGTTTATTGTAGGTACTCATTGATACATCTAAAGTTGCACAAGTCTGAGAAAGAGAAGGTAGAGTGATGACAAGGTCTTGTTGTTGTAGTGGAGAGTGAAAAGTCATGAAAAACCCTAGTTACGGTCATCCTCACGGGTCACCCAGTAGACGTCTCGCAAGGAACCCCCGTAGGTTGCGTAGAACCTGTCACGCAAAACCCCACTCAACACCTCACCTGCGTCACGTGAGGCACTACTAGACATGAGGATGAAAGGTGATTCAGGTTGCATAGGCAGAGCAAAGGTCATAGGGAGTTCAATAGTGATTAGGTACAACAGATCTATCTACAGGATCAAAAGGTATGTTATACTTTTATGTGTAATTGGATAGTTGTATAATACATATTGTATGAGATATATCTACAGAGATACAATGCTGGTATGTTTGGTATTTATCATCGGTACATCTTGTTGGGTTGATCATTGAGGTATATCTTTTATTTCTTTGTACATGGTTGGGGGATTTTGGTTGAGGTGTGTTTCTAAAGTTATTGGTACAGTTTGAGGCTGTATAACCGTGAGGGTTTGATGTCTGGTTGATGTGAGGTTTCATTATAAATGGTTGTGATTGTTTCCATATGTATGGAACATGATTATAAATATATAGTTGCACATGGTTTGAGCTATATTCTTGTATGATATCTATGTTATCAGATCTGATCTTTTGAGGAGATGATTGGTACAAGTTGTTGGCATATGTTGGTACAGGTTATTGGTACATGTTCACTACAGGTTATTGGTACAGGTTGACTACAGGTTGTTGGTACATATTGGTACAAGTTTACAGTGACAGAGTGACAATGGTTTCATAATTTATTTGGCACATATACTTCAGGGTGGTTGGACGGGGAAATGATAAGTGGTTGTAGCAACCTTTCGGTTGTAGCCGTAGAACATAGGGGGTTGTAGCCTCCTTCTGGTTGGAGCCATAGAATCAGGGAGTGGTAGCTTCCTTCAGGTTGGAGCTTGAGAAACTAGGGGGTTGTAGCCTCCTTCCAGTTGCAGCTGGAAAACAAGGAAGTTGGTGCTTCCTCTAAATGCATTTCTTTTGACAATATAATAAAATCATTCTGTTGTTTTCTCCGGCATTGGGTTTCCACATAAAAGTATTGGTGTACTATGTTTATGTATGATTGTTTATTGTTCACTGCTTATGCATATTGTTCATATGGAATGTTATTGATGATATGCTCATAAAGTAGACATTGTGGTTACAAACGATTAAAAAATATTAATATCGATTCACCCTCCCCCTCTTAGTATTCCAAGAAGTCCAATAAAAGTAAAATAACCATGCACAGCTTGGCTAAAAGTGTAATATTAAAAAATAACTACCAAAGGACCTTGTCTATGTGAAATAATTTCATACTGACAAGTTCTAATCGTAGCAGGATGAATTAGGCATCCCAAAGAACCCAGAACCGTCTCCATAGGTGTTTTAGGACAAAAGTGAGAAAATGGATTCTTCAGACAATGTATCTTTGGAATAATCAATGAGGGGAAAATAGTCGTCCATTACTTCTAACCACACCTAGAGGAGAAGGACATGACTAATGAGTAATTTCCTAGACCAAACCCCCTATGGGGAGAGGAAACCTTCCGAAAATACCCTCTTATGAAAACCCCTACAATTTGAAATTACCATAGATCTATTTTGATTTAGATAATAACCAAGATCACATTATTTTTGTCTATATTTATCTTGTTTTAATATCATATTGTGTCACATAACAACAAGGTTAACATGTCAATTGAGTTTAACTAGTATGGTTGAGGAATGATTGTTATCCTTCTCACTGGGTTCAATTATGGCCAATAACATGTTGAACTCATAAAGTAAATGAGTTTTCCCTAGAAAAACATGAATTAGTACAAATACCACTAATTAAAATATGAAGTAGCCCAAATACCACTCATTAAAAAATGAATTAGTGCACATATCACTAATTCATATGAGATTAGCTTTTCTAAATTAAGCGTGTTAGTTAGATCCCAACCCTTCTTTTCTTCAATACGCTCCCTTTGGAATCTGGGTCCGCAAGAGAAATAAACGTATATATTCTGCGTGGTGAAGAGAGATATGATCGATTTATTGACTAACCGATGGCTGGCATAGGAGGTTGGTTGGGCCAGAGGCTGAGCAGTACATTCATTGCCTCTGCCCTCAAATGTTCATGCATTGTCCTGCCCGAAGTTGATACTGACTCCGACTCCGAACACGCCCAGCCAGTACTGCCGGCCAAGAAATCCTCCAAACCCATCGCCACGCAAGGGCAGAAAATCGGCGTGAAGGGATTCCACCACGTAGAATTCTATTGCAGCGATGCAACAGAGGCTTTCGAGAGCTTCTCCTCGGCATTGGGCATGGATCTTGTAGCCAAATCCGATCGAACGACCTCCAACCAGACCTACAGAAGCTACGCAATCCAATCGAACGAGGTAACATTCGTTTTTACGTCACATTCGGCACAGAGCGACGAAACTAGAAAAATGCCCCAAATGGACGAAACCAGAAAAATGCCCCACCCCGGTTTCTTGCCCGATGAATCAAGGCGGTTCGTGGCCGCTCGTGGCCTGGCAATGAAGGCCCTAGGGTTTCTCGTGGATGATGTGCGGGTTGCCTTTGAAAGGAGCGTGGCGAGCGGAGCAATTCCCGCCTTTAAACCCACTGTTCTCGTCGACGAAAAAACTTGGGGAAAAGTTAGTATAGCAGAGGTCAGACTCTGTGGGGAAATAATAATAAGGTACGTCAGTAAACATGATTTCCAGGGACCCTTTCTGCCCAACTACGAGCCCGTTCGCCCGCCTCCGCTCTCACCATGCAGGCTTCTTAGATTGGATCATGTGCTATTTCATATTCATGAGCATGAGGGTATTTCAGAAGAAGCACAATGCCCGGAACGCAAGAAGGGCTCGAAATCAATCGTCGTGGGTATCGAGAACAAGAAGTTACTGATTTCTCGATTGAAGAGCGAATGTTGTCCTGTGGAACATATCGAAGACTCTGGCTCTGGTATTCAATGTCTCGCTGTTGTATCTGATGATATATTTAAAACCGTTGAAGAGATCGTGTATTCTAAATTCCAAAGGGAGCAGATCGGATGGGCGCTTGAGGTCATGGGCAAGCCATCTTCCAGCTATTACCAGCAGCTTAAGGCGGGAAGGATAGCGAGCATGTTAACTGATGGCCAGCTTGCCAAGTGTGAGGAACTGGGAATAATGGTGGACAGAGACGAGCAGGGACTTCGTTTGCACATTCTCACCAGGCCTCTTGGCAAAAGGTAGTATAATAAAAACAAATCCATTATTGTTTCATATTTCTTTTCTGCAAATGGTTGGAAAGTAGTTTTTTTTTAATCGACACTATTTTTTTATTTTTTTTCGTTTTTTTTTAATTTAATAGGGGTAGGGTTGGAAAGTAGTTTTTTTAATCGAAACTAGTTGTTTTTTTTTTCAAATTTAATAGAGGTAAGGTAAGATCTCATATACCAATTTAGTTTTTGGTTTTTATTTTTTCGCTTATTTATTTTGTAAATTTTTATTTGTACATATTTTGTTAAGTATTTATATTCATTTCATTTCCATTGGATTGAAAATAAGCCATATCTGGTGGTAAAAGGGACAATGTTAGAATTAAATAAATATCCAGCATAAATTCCCCTTTTCTGAAACTTATTGAAAAATAATCTCTATGTCAACACCTTAACAAATTAATATTTTATAATTAAGTTTTTCTATAAGAAATAATCAAATTTTATTTTTATCTTGTTGTATGATTTTTATTGATTGTTATCCTTTTTATTGATTAGATTTATATGTTTTAAATTTGAATTTTGCAGGTTTATTATATGTTTTGACATAATTCAGCAGGTGTGATCTCTTAAAAGAAAATAAATGTTCTTAACCATTAAATCCATTATATAGTTTGTTCTTTACTCATTTTTTTTTTTTTTCATTTTTATTAATGTGGCAGAATTTTTGTTAATCTCATTTAATCTTTGATTGAGTATATTGATAATGACATGGTGTATAAGGATTGTTTTTAATTTGTTGTTTTATGTTAATTTACAAAGTATGTTATCTATTTTAGTCAATAAATTACGGAATGCAATTTCTTAAAAGTTTATGAATTGTGTTATAATATGGAGGTTTTGACTTCCAGAAGAGTTGTTTTTAATTCATTGTTTAAGTATGTTATATATTTTAGTCAATAAAATAATAAAATAAGAGATTTAATTTTCTTAAAAGTTTATGAATTGTGTTATACTATGGAGATTATGTCTTTCAAATTAATTATTTGTAATTTATATTTATATGGTATATTTTATGGATATATTCTCGGCATAAAATTTAATATCAATTTTCCATTATTTGTGGATTTGGATTAATAGTTATTATCTATTTTGGAAATTGATAAGGATGAATACATTATTAAATGTAAAATAAATATTAAATATGATTTAAATTCTTAAAAAAAAAATCATGGCAATGAGTAGATATTGCAGTAAATTATTAATTATCTTAAGTAAATGTAAAAACAAATAAACTTATTCACAAGGAAATTATGAATATTTAATCTCATTTATTGATTTGGAGGACATTAAGAATATGTCAACATCTTCAATTACTTGCCATAAAATTAGATTTTATAATCAAAATATCATTAATTGTGCTCCTTTCCAATAGGTATAAGTCTATTGACTTAATTAAAAAATTTATATTTTATTTTTAATAAAATAGAATATTTTTAAATATGTATTTATTATTTTAAATTAATTTTTCTAATAAAATACAATCAAAATTTATTGATTTTAAAATACAAGATTTTATAATTATTATCTATTTAAAAATAAATTGAATAAAACACTAAAAAGAGAATGGATCTCTAAGTGAATAGTTCATAAGGCAC